>CABFWB010003347.1:0-14870 GCA_902151455.1 Timema bartmani
AAGGCCCTATACCCACAACAACCCATCCCATCATTATTACGTCACTTCCGCCCTGAAAACCGTAAATGTACCCTACTACTATACATCCAACTATCTATCATAATATATACTATCTGAGAATTATGATAAATTCTACACATCCAACTACCTATCATAATATATACTATCTGAGAATTATGATAGATACTACACATTCAACTATCTATCAGAATAAGTACTATCTGAGAATGATGATAAATACTACACATCCAACCATCTATCAGAATATATACTATCTGAGGATTATGATAAATACTACACATCAAACTATCTATCAGGATATGTACTATCTGAGAATTATGATAAATAATACACATCCAACAATCAGAATATATACTATCTGAGGATTATGATAAATACTACACATCAAACTATCCATCAGGATATGTACTATCTGAGTATTATGATAAATACTACATACTCAACTCGATACCATGAATTATTTATTTCATAAATTATTATTCATACTAAACACACTCATTTATCTCCGGGATTGAACTCTGTGGGTGTTGGAACAAACACAAACAAAATAAGTTGATCTCTTAGCCCTAGAACGGACTTGAACCGGTGTTGGGTGCAATGAGAGACATAACTCACCACAACGTAACCATCTTCTCCAGAACTCTGCAAGGTGGCTCCGAACCACTGGTGAGATTTCTGGTCAATCTGCTGGCCTCTCTCGTAGTTGTTTCCTGGAAGGTTACAAAATGAATACTGTAATATTAGTTTGATTTACATTTGTTTCAAATGGCATTGTAAAAAACTTGTAGAATTTAATTAAGTGTAAAATGACCACATAAACACGTGAATCTGAATCGGGACCTTTGTTTTTGATCACCAAATCTCCACCATTGAGCCATCCTGGTTGGTTCCAAATTCAGGGCAATCTTTCAGCTAGTTATTGGTGTATTTTTGTAGCTTGTGAAATTAACGGTCACTCAGAGCTACCTACAATCACAGTCCACAGGGACTCGTAGCTGACAGTATGCTGTCATGCACTTTATATTATTAGCTCATGTGTGTTACAAACTGATACATGATAGTTATCCACAGAATTAGTCCAAATAGCTGAATCATATTCAACTATCAGAACTGATCCTATGTGATACACATGAATTAATAAACTTGATTCAGCGATCAGAACTGATCCTTTGTGATACACATGAATTAATAAACTTGATTCAGCTATAAGGACTGTTCCTCTGTGATGTACATGAATTAATAAACTTGATTCAGATAACAGGACTGATCCTCTGTGATGTACAAGAATCAATAAACTTGATTCAGCTATCAGAACTGATCCTTTGTGATACACATGAATTAATAAACTTGATTCAGCTATCAGAACTGATCCTTTGTGATACACATGAATTAATAAACTTGATTCAGCAATCAGAACTGATCTTTTGTGATACACATGAATTAATAAACTTGATTAAGCTATCAGGACTGTTCCTCTGTGATATACATGAATTAATAAACTTTATTCAGCTAACAGAACTGATCCTTTGTGATACACATAAATTAGTAAACTTGTATAACCTTAAACTATGGAAGTCACATTTATAATTATTTGTGATGGCAATAATCTATGCAGATTCTTAAACAATGCCATAGATTTTAGGGGTAATAACTTTATAAATCCTAGAACATTATACTCGTGCATTGCAGTAAGCCTCTCTTTGAGTAGATACGGATCACAGGTTCAATTCCAGACATGGCAAAGAACGATAACAATAATGTAATTGGAGTTAGAACTGTATTATATGTTATAAAATAGAGTAAGTTTGTAAGTAGTGTGCTGATATAATCAGTTGGTTCAAACAGTGTAGGTTAATTCTAATAATAATTACTATTCTATAGTATGGAAATATTAAGTCATCTTTTAATTTGTAATAATAAAATGTGTTGTATCTTCCAAATGTTTTATGAAAGAGTCAAAAAATTAAGTGTGATCTATTTATTGGTCCACAAGAACACGATGACCTGGTGGAGATAGCTCGGTGTCGACTTGTTTTAATAGCTTGCTTAGCTCGGAGTCAGGTTCAAAACCCGGCTGGGTGCTCTAGGCGTGATTACATACATTTTAACTTCAATGTGGGTGTTTACCATTTTCTCCTCACACTAGTACGGGTGTATTTTATATAAGATACCTTCCCAAAACTTTTTTTTTCAATATTGAGATTGTTTGATTCGTGTCATTTCTATAAATATAATTGGCCTCGTGGTATACTGGTTGCTGGCCTAGAGGTCCCTAAATCGATTCCCTGCTAGTACCGGAGGTTTTTATCAAAAGGGGAATAATTATCATGGTCACCAGTGTTTGGTTAGTTAGAATTAAGCTAGTTTTAAGTTTCTCCACTGGTTCCACACCCTCATACTCACTATCATCATCACCTCATCTCATCGGGACATGGAAAGAGCTTCCACGGAAAAAGGATGTACGAATAATACATTTGGGCGTCCCTAGAACTAGCTAGTATTTCCTCAAACTGAGCTACAGATGGATGTAGCCCAGGTATGCCATTATTATTATTATTATTATTAACATTAACACAATCATTTTCCCAACTTTGTTCCCAAAACAAATTTGAAAATGATAACTGTACACCCGCAGCTGTGGACACGCGGACTAAATGTGAAGATCATCTAGACTGGTTTGCCAGTGACGGGGAGTTCGGGGTTCGATTATCAGCCTTGTATAATGATTATGTATTTTCCTATGCGGGTACATTCCTTCTATAACCATACCTTCCTCATTCCTAGCCCCTTAGTGTGGTGTATGGCTAGGAGGAGGAGAGAAACGTGGAACAGACAACTCCACACCCGGTTCTCTTATATTATCTGATTACAACAGGGCCGTCTTTATCAGACGTAGGGACCTTGGCAAACTTAGATATCGGAGCCCTTTGTTATCTGCCTATACCCCAGCCCCCCACCCCCTAAAAAAATTAGAAACTTAAATTTTGCCTAATGCTATTAGAGTAGTTTCCACCTGTACATCAAATTTCACCCGTATACGGGATTAGAAAATGCCCTAAATGGTAAATACATGGAATAATTATTGGTGCTAGAAGCAGTGTTTTTATACCTATTGATTTCCCCCAAGACCTCGACCTGTATAAAGGGACACAGAATAATGGTGTTAAGTTTGAATCAAATCGGTTAATATGCTCAGAAGTTATAGTGAGACATATCAACCACAAACAGACAAATGCAAATCGGTGGAGTTAAAACGGAGAACTCGCCTCACTCGTGCAATAAATCAAACCACGTGATTATGTAAACGTGATCTGTACAGACATACAATATTTGCTAGATCGCCTAGATAGCCTAGAATTTCCCACCCCAACTTATGTTTTCCCTGTCACCTAAGCAAGCGTAGGGGTCCTTAAATGTCGGGCCGTGTGCGTACCCCTAAGGGCGGCCCTGAAATACAAGTATAAAATAGATCGTTGGTGTACTTGCGCTTGGTATTGATGCAAACCTGTTTGTACAGCATGCGGCGGAAGGAGTCATATTCCTCGTATTTCTAGGTGGTCCTCTGAGGCAGAATGACCTACATAAACGCTAGTGTTACCGCTGATTACTTTGTACAATATGGGACACCCTTGTGTGAGGAGAGGGGACTAAGATAAACAGGATCTCCCAGCAGAGTGTGTCAAGCTAACTGCAGCAACCAACCACGCACTCAGATATACGTGGTGACCTTATTGGTTGACCAGCATTTACTATGGTTAGCATTTGTGGTTTTACTGTGTATTCGAGTATCTTTCGTCCAAATTATAGCTATCTCATTCAAACACAATTATTGTAAGTAGGTCTATAAGTGGATAGCCTGGAGAGGCAGTGAGACACTAAGTAAAAACACTCATGATAGGTAGCCCTACTTAACTATCACGGACCTTGAGCAATAATGGTACTATGCCGAACAAGTAATGTTACTATGACGAGCATGTAATGTTACTACAGTGAGCTAGTAATGTTACTACGACGAGCAAGTAATGTTACTACAGTGAGCTAGTAATATTACTATGACGAGCAAGTTTGTTACTACAGTGAGTCAGTAATGTTACTACGATGAGCAAGTAATGTTACTACAATGAGCCAGTAATTTTACTATGACGAGTAAATAATATTACTATGACGAGCTAGTAATGTTACTATGACGAGCAAGTAATGCTACTATGACGATCAAGTAATGCTACTATGACGATCAAGTAATGTTACTATGTCGAGCAAGTAATGTTACTATGACGATCGAGTAATGTTACTATGGCGAGCAAGTAATGTTATTATGGCGAGCAAGTAATGTTACTACGACGAGCAAGTAATGTTACTACAATGAGCCAGTAATTTTACTATGACGAGCAAATAATGTTACTATGACGAACAAATAATGTTACTATGACGAGCAAATAATGCTGCTGCTACTACTACGAGCAAGTAATGTTACTATGACGAGCAAGTAATGTTACTACAAAGAGCCATCAGTAATGTTTCTATAGCGAGGAAGTTACTATGACGTACCAGTAATGTTTCTATGACGAGCTAGTAATATTACTATGACGAGTCAGTAATATTTGTATGACGAGTAGGTAAAGCCAATATAACGAGCCAGTAAAGTTTTTAACAAGGATTCCTATGAAGCTGCCAGAGAAGAAACAGGAGTGCTTTTAATGACACAGTCAAAATGTTTCGCCAATCTTAATTAGGACACGTAATTAGTATCCTTGCTGGAGTAACTTGGAGGCTGTGTTGACAGAAAGATTAAATATTCAGACCAAAAGTGTTTATCCTTTTTCCCACCCCATTTGGCGATAAATAGTGAAACGTTTTAGATAGGTAACATGTTTTAGCGCTGGTTTAGTTTTGAAAATGGAAAAAAAAAATGCGCCGTCTTTATTTTGATGATAATATAAATCTGCTCTAAGGGATTGATCAAGGCTGGCATGTAATTTTGAAAGTGCTTGTCCAGTTTTCGGTCAGTATCGACCAGGATCGAACTACAATCTCCCCCTCATCGGCACTCTAATTATAGCAAGAGAAGCGCCTTAGATCATGCGGCCACCGATGTGGGTCATAAAATAATTGTGACAGAATTGAATGCCACGTGCTAAGAATGTATTCTTGCGTGTCACTTGGAGTACGAGTGTCACAGGTCTTCCATTCCTAGCCCAGGTAGAGCTATCAGAGTGTCATAGGCCCTCCATTCCTAGCCCAGGTAGGGCTATCAGAGTGTCACAGGTCTTCCATCCCTAGCTCAGGTAGAGCTATCAGAGTGACACAGGTCCTCCATCCCTAGCCTAGGTAGAGCTATCAGTGTGTCACAGGTCCTCCATCCCTAGCCCAGGTAGAGATATCAGAGTGTCACAGGTCTTCCATCCCTAGCCCAGGTAGAGCTATCAGAGTGTCACAGGTCCTCCATCCCTAGCCCAGGTAGAGCTATCAAAGTGTCACAAGTCTTCCATCCCTAGCCCAGGTAGAGCTATCAGAGTGTCACAGGTCCTCCATCCCTAGCCCAGGTAGAGCTATCAGAGTGTCACAGGTCCTCCATCCCTAGCCCAGGCATCAGAGTGTCACAGTCCTCCATCCCTAGCCCGGGTAGAGCTATCAAAGTGTCACAAGTCTTCCATCACCCGGGTGGAGCTATCAGAGTGTCACAGTCCTCCATCCCTAGCCCAGGTAGAGCTATCAGAGTGTCACAAGTTTTCCATCCCTAGCCCATGTAGAGCTATCAAAGTGCGACACTTAATTAAAATATTCAAACAATATAATAAAGTCAGATACCTTAGCTCAGTCGGTAGCGTGTCTGTCTACTTAACTGAGGGTCCTGAGTACTGATTCCTGATTCGATTCTTGGCATGGCAAAAAAATCTATCATTGATGAAATGTTGGTTTCCCTGTTTACAGTGATGAATTAACGGCCGGGGACAGGGTGTTGTGTCTGTTCTAATATTAAATTAGTTTTAAAGTCGTGTGCTGATATAATCAGTCGTTTCAGAAAGTGCACATTAAATTATTTAAATAAATTTAAAAATATATATATACAATACCACCTGGGTCGACCTTTATAGAGCCTTAAGTACTGTACAAGCTCAATTTTCTTTCAAATTTGTTTTAACTTGACGTTTGTCCGACCTGTTGTTAATACTATTGCCCTCTAATCGAGAGTCACTGTTGATATCCCGTATGTAGCTGAACTGAGCCCGCTGGTTCCCAAGAGCCAATAATCCGCTGCACATGAACGCACCAATGAAGCGCACGGTGTGTGCTGTTAACAGCAGGCCCGGGAAACCACCGTGTCATTGGCTGATAGATGACAATAGAGCGGCTGTTAGATCCGTTCTGCTGCAGGGCCTGGAGCTGGAATCTGCTCTACGGTAAAGTTACAACATTCCTTTCAAGTAAGAGAGCTAGAAAAGGAAAACATTGCGCCAAAACAGTTTGATGTATTTGGAATAGATTTGCACGAATGGCAAGAAAAGTTAATTTTTTCTACTGCATAAATTTTAATATCGTTTCTTTAATTGGAAAAACTGTTAACTCTAGGAAAGTAAACTTTAAAGAAGAAGCAAATAACCGATTTTATATATATAAACTTAATTAGACGCATAATTTTAAAGTTTCTTTTATACTTTTTACTTTCTCGTGATCTCTTTGAAGCATTGTATTGTGATTATCAAAAAATCTAATCCGAGATTTTGACGAGTGTCAACGTTTCGTGACCCCCCGAACTAAAAAAAAGTGGTTTTTGCGATGTCGACTATCTGTATGTTTCTCGGCTTAGAGCTGAAACCAATATGCCGACCGGGCTAAAATTTGGTGTAAAAGGTTTTTATAGGGTTTCCCAGATTTAAGTTTCGAAATCATCGATCCAACCCTAAATCTAAGGGTAGTTTACTTGTGGGTGTAAAGAGAAATAATGTATTTTCTTGAAATCTGTTCTAACGAATTTGACTAAAATTCGTTATCTAAGTTTAGCGTAGCTAATGCTAGAGTAATTACATAGTAGCACAATATCACGACCCTAACTATCTACCCTTTTATTCCCACCCAATTTTTCAAAGGCTCCAAGTAACCGTTGTCGGCAAAACGTTGGCGCAGCACGATTCACTCTGCGCGACGAAATTACAACTCGGGTCCAAATTTAGTAGGAAGACAGCTAGAAAATGTACTAGATCTACTTTAACGTATTCGTAGTCAAGTCATGTGATCTGCAGTTGTCACAGATGATAGATACTATCAATACCTATAGAATAACATTAATAAATAATAATATATTAAAATGTGATCCATATTGACCAGAAAGAAAGTTTGTATTTTTGTTAACGGCTCTTCCTATGAAAATTGGACCGAATATCAGCAATGACCTCTAGAAACATCTCCAATGGTCGAGGAAGGTGGAGAGGGTTCCAGTAACTTCTTCCACTACGTCATAAAGGCTTTCTAGAAACGTATTCGATGTCCAGCCACGGACTAGAATGTTCCAGTAATTTTGTCCGCCAGGGGCGCGGGAGTCCAGTTAGGTCACCACACCGTACGTCTGTCGCTATTTCACGTATTTCCTCTTCTTCCCCACCCTTTGTTGATTATTTCTCTGGGACTGGGGTGTTATATAAATACACAGCGTACCTTAAGAAGTCACTAAGTTCACACAGTGAAGAAGTGCCACCAGGTACAAGTAATTTACAAAGACATAAACCAAATGTTCTACAACCGGACTGAGTGAGACACAAACAAACGAACGTGTAGGAGGACTCGGCCAGTACGACCCAACTGAACCACGACATAACAAACGACCTAGACTGACGTGATTGAGCACTAATTTTAAATCTGATGATGATGATGATGATAATAATAATAATAATAACAGGTCTACAAAATTTAATAATATTCCGGAAATTACAATTCAGAATAAAATAAGTGAAAATGTATATATAATTGAAAAGAATTAAGTACATTTGTGTTGAACATTTAAAAACAGTAACATATTAAAGTGTGATTTAACAAAAATTATAAAAAAAAATATTTTTAATTGGCAAGAAACCAGAGATAATGTACAATATTAAATCAGTAAAACATTTAACATTTAAAAAATATATAAATGTATTTTTTTGTTTTATAAATATTAGATGTTATAGTTGTATACAAGTTGTTTATTAAGAGACATGATGTACACGATATTGAATATAAGTCAAACATTTGATGATGATGAACAGTTAACGTTAGAGAGACTAGACTGGTGATAAAGTGTATTCTTTATCTGTATTCTTTATCTGATTTACGATCTCTTGTCCCTTGAATAATTATCGCAGCTAATGTTGCCCATTAATGTCAACTAGTTTCGTTGGAAAATTGCACAGTACATTTAGTTCACAATTAACGTTTTTCACGTAGTTTTTGGCATAAGGGTCTCAATAAATGTAAAATAATATTTTTTTTAAATACGCATGAAGTGCACACGCCTAAGTCTCCTAAATACGTATTCCAAGTTTTAGTTTTCTAGGCTTATTAGTTTTTGAGCTAGTGTTAACATAAACACACAAAAGGACAAACAAACATTTTATTTTAATTCGATAGTGTTGATTACAAATTAACAGAAGTTTTATAATAAATAACATTGAATAAGAGTTAATAATTTATTAGTAATAAAAGAAGAACGCTGGTATTCCTAGAAGAACATTTCCCACGAATCTCTAAAGAAAGAAATGCAGTGGAAGCCAGCGGAAGGTGGAAAAAACCAGCTCCACAATAGAACATCAATCTTTGGAGCGTTAAAGATATTCTAACATTTGCTTCGTGAATGTCTTTGCTACAACACAAATTTGATTACCTCGTGTTATAATGATAAGTATCAATCTTGACCATAAGTGACTTCGTGGTAACACATTACATTGGGAGCTCCTTTATATGGATTGGGGAATCTTACTAGAGAGTTAAGATGGTGTTTCATAGAGCAACCGGCATAATTAGTGGAACGCTAGTGTGCCTGAATTGTTTCCAAAATATGTTTTTCAGTCCTTCCTCTCGTCTCATGAATGTTGAGAAGCCTGCCCTCTTTTTACTATTACCCGAGATTGGATGGTCTAACACTCCAACAGTGTTTTGGGGCCAATAAACGGTGCGTTATCCCAGTGGCGTCGTTAGAATTACAGGTTTGGGAAGGGGGGGGCTTTTAATAACTAACATATTCATAAAAATTTTTATCACAAACAAAGTGAGTGGGGGTTAAAATGAGAGGTCTGGCTAACTTCCCGCCCCCCCCCCACCCCCCCAATAAGATTAGCACTGATCCTCCTCACTCTGGAGGAGGATAATGAGGAGGATTACCTTCCCTATAAAGTTAATATAAATACAAGTATACAGAATTATTTTCCAGGTAAAACAATCCCAAATATTAACTTTAAATAAAATTGGCTGAGTCATTTTTGAAAAATTTTTAGATTAAAAAATCACTTATTAGTAAACTACCTTTAATTTGAAAGCTATTATAGGAATAAAAAAAAATGTACTGAGGTATTGACCCATAACATCTTAATATCAAATATGAACAAAATGTATAAATAATTTCAGATTTGTGGCCAAGAGTAGACAGAGAGACAGACATGGGGTCAGACAGAAGGGTGGAATCCACTTTTTTTTAGGTTCAGACACTTATAAAACGTAAAGATTCATAATAATCTCAAGGTCGAAAATGTTCACGATCACAAAACTTTCTCTCAACCAGATAATGTAAATAAATTGTACGGCACAATGGTACAAACATTTTCATATAGGCCCTAGGTAGTGTATTATAGATTGGAACTTTTTTTTTCAAAAATAACTTTTCAGTAAACCACCTTTAAGAAACTATGGATATAACTTAACTGTCCTCAGAAAAACAAACACAACATCTTATTAATTACCACACTCTTCATATGTATAAATTTTAAACAAACTGTTGGAGCACTAAAAAAAATTCAAATTTAAAAAATACTGTCATTTGTAAACAGCCCTAAATTTATTTTTATTTGAAAAATAGAAATATATTCTTATTTATTATTAAAAACAATCATAACATACTCGTTTTAAACTAAATCTCAAAAGGCATTAAAAAAAATTATTTAATAATAATCTACCCTTAAATAAATTTATTTTGTAAAATCAACATACATTATTATCTATATTATAAAAGCCTACAAATACAAATTTTTAAACAAAATCGTTAAAATTATTTTCAAAAATTTCAAATGTTTCAAAAATCAGACTTCAGTGAAATTTAAAATTAATGTTTTTAAAGAAACATTAATATTTAAAATTACTTATTTATAATGTAATAAACCTTAGCTGGGTTATTAGTAATAAACGCTTAGACAAATGTTTCCAGAAAAATAAATAGTACAGTGCACCGCACAGACTTTCTCTCTCTAAATATTCTTAGAATAGAGATATTTACTAAATACTAGTAATATTTGTCAAACGAACTAATATACACTGTTGAAGAAACATTGAGAAAAATGGAGCATCTCTGTCAACCAATGTTCATAAGTATCAATCTCAATTTCAAAGAAATGAGCTTAAAATATAAATATTGGCTTTTAGCACAGAAACTTTTGAGTTTTAAATAATATATTTCAAACAAAAGAGTTTTTTATTTAATAGTGCTACATCTTTACACTGATAAATTAGTTTGTACCTCAAATAATTGCGGATATATGATCAAAATAGGAAATTTCTGCTATCAATGTAAAGTGCCCTTAAAGTAATTTCCATTTTGTTTATAATGTTAAATAATGCATTGATATAAAATTTAATAAAAATCGTTAGAGCGGATTTTGAGAAAATCGATTTTATCTCTTTCTACCCCTCAGTAAACTACCCTTAATTTTAGGGTTAAAAACCTCTCGGAGGGACCTTATAAAAACCAAAGATACCATGTTTTAGCCGATCAGTAAAATTGTTTCAGCTCTAGGCCGAGATACAGACAGACAGACAGACAGACGGCATTGTGAAAACCACTTTTTGGTTTCAGGGGGTCATGAAACGTCGACATTTATTAAAAACTTGATTTCTATTTTTTTGACGATCACAATACTTCTCTCTCCGAGGGGTCAAGAGAAAGTGAAAAGTATTAGGTTTTATGTGTCATGTCAAATAATTCCCAGATATCAATTTTAAACTAAATCCTTTGAAACATTTTCCAAATATTTAGAATTTCAGAAAATCACTCGTCAGTAAATTTACCTTTAACAAATTTCTAAATCAAGTAGGCCCATCAGTGTTAATTTACACGTCACATAGGCCTACTTCATTTTTAAAAACTTTGGTACTAAAATTAATTACTCATCAGTAAACTACTCTTAATTTGAAAGTTTGGGTCAAAATAAAAAAGTATCCCGAGATAATATAGCTCTATAAATTCTAAATTTCAAGTTTTAACAAAGTCTATTTAATGGTTTTAGATCTGTGGCCAGGGTTGGGTTCGGGTTCACATAAAACATAAAGATTCATTATAATCTCGAGATCAATCTATTTCACGATTACAAAACTACGACACAATCGCACAAAATGTTAATATCAAGTATTATAGCTTGGAAGAAAATTTTCATAAACATATTTTCGGTAGGTAAACTACCCTAAGTAATTGTTCCTCACAAAATCAAACACACAGTTTAGTTAAACACAATTGAAATTCTCCATGTATACATTTCAAACTATTTTTTGCAGAGATTTTTAACAAATTTCAAATTTTCAAAAATAAGTTATTTGTTAATTACTCTAAAATTATTTTTAATTGGTAAATATAAAAACGTATTCTTATTTATTATTAATAGCTATTCCCAGACAACCATTTGACAGTCAACAGAATGCTTAAAACTTAATATCCAGCCGTTTTAAACAAAATCGCTAGAGCTTTTTTTTTTTTTTAGATATTTCAATTTTGTAAAAATCAGTCGCCAGTAAACCACTCTTAAGCGAATTTATCCTCCAAAAACAAGAATACAGTTTTATATGTTATGTGAAACACTCCATAGATACACATTTTAAACAAAATTGTAAAAGCCACTTTTTGTGGAACTCAACAAAATCACTTATCAGTAAACTACCTTTAATTTTAGAGCTAGGGTAGAGATCAAAAAACGATCCTGAGATAATTCTCTTAAAACATCTACATAACCAGTTTGGAACAAATTCATCAAATTGTTTCAGGTCGGTGTTCAGGGACAGACAAATAGATAGACATGGGACTGACATAAGTGTGAAATCTCTTTTTTTGGAATCAGACACAAATTTAACGTAAATATTCATTATAATCTTAAGGTTGGAAATGTTAATTATTACAATATATTCTACTGATATGAAAAAGTAAAAAGAAACTTCAAAAATCAACAAAGAGTAGTAAAAAGTTTTACCACACTGTCCACCACATTCCGTCGACACTAGTTAGGGTCTATTTTTGCACTCGATTTTTAATTATGCAAGCGGTATACTAATATACTTCCTTTTGTGATTATCTTTGGTTTTATATGTTCTTTCATTTTTAGGGTTTTTTAATCTCTTGCAATTTTACATCTCATCAAGAAGTAGTTTTATTTCCTATTAGTTTCGTAAATTTGGAGAGCCCACCCCCATTTTTCATACCCCTATTTAGGAGTTTCTAATTAAAATACTTTTCTGATTATCAGGAATGTATTAGATCTATAAATTTTCAACTCCTCACTTCTCAGCCCTCCACTAAAAAAAGTATAAACTTGCTTATAGCTTGGAAAATATTGGTTACCTAAAATGTATTTCCAGTATTTTATTTATATTTTTAATAGTTCTACAACTTTCCAATGATAAGTTATTTCGTATCTCAAAACGTTGTGGAGATATCAAAATTGTTGATATGCGCTTATGTAAAGAACCCTCTTTAAGTTAGTTTTACCGCAAATACGATATATTGTTAAACTGTGCCTGGATATGAATTTTGATCAAAATAGTTTGAACTTATTTAAAGATAATCGATAAATATAAGCACCAGAACTGGGGGAGCGGGATGGGTACATTGCCCCCTGCTGTTTTATAGTGGGATCAGGGGGGCCAGGGTCTTGGACACATTGTTTAGCCATTTATTTATTATTTTCACGACCATTGACCAGTAACACCGAACAAGATTGATTAGACTAATCCTTTCTTTCAAAATTCGCCATAGTTTTGGATTATAGCATAATATCAAAATATATTAAAGCCTTTTTGAGGGTAAATAAAAGTTAAAATTAAAGCAATGAAATAGGAAAATTTAAAAAAATCTTGGTCCCGGCCTTAATTTTAATTAATGAACTACCCTACGATGAGGCCATGCAATTTGTTTATAGCTATACAGACACTGGATTGTTTGATTTTTTGTTTTTAGACATTATTTTTTGTGTGGAAACGATAGAAGTTTGTTGATGCCTAAAACAGTGTCGTCAAAACCGATTTAGAAGTCTCAGAATTCATTTGTGTGAGTGAAGGTTAATAATTAATTGAAAACCGAGAAAAATGAAGAATGCTGCAACTGCAACTGCAACTAGTATGAACCAATATTCAAATTTTTATGTCTATTTTAAGATAAAAGTGAATTGAAGCTAAGCAAAATAATTCCCCACCACAATATGTTAGTATGCTAGGCGTTAGTAAATTTTGTATTTAAAAAAATGAAACCATAAAAAGTTTGTAACGAATAAAGAATAACTCGAAGTTTCTGAAACACAAAACATTTTAACAACAACGTTTTCCCGTCCAGGTTGAAGTAGGTATCTACACGATTTGAAGCAATGAGTATTGTTGATAGTTTTTTTTTAAATATCATTGTGTAGTAGAGATTAAATTTATTTTGGTAATATTCAAATTTATAAATTGCAATGTTCTATCTTAATCATAATAATCACACATTATTTGGAAAATCTTGCCTAACCATCAATAGTATTTTGTTCAAACTAATAAATCCTACAGTATAACTGTATTTAATTTTTTTTTTATGTATGTTGTTCTAGCCATTGCCTCCCCCTCACCCTACACCGTGTTTTTTTACTCAACCCAGCTTAACCAGACATAACCCTCACCCCCCACTCTCCGATCAAACAAAGTTCCAGCGCCCCTGTCGATAACAACACTTAATTTTTTATATATTTTCAAAAATTATTACGGAAAACCTTATGAAAAGCCTACACACCAAGTTTTAGCCCAACCAGCCAAATGGTTTTGGCTCTAGAGCAGGATGCTGACAGAAGGCATTGGGAAAACTTTTTTTTTTCAGATCCATGGATCATGAAACAACGACATCCATAAAAATCTCGAATTCAATTTTTTTCTATGAACAAAGTAATTCCTTTATCCCAACAGTTGGAGACGATAAAAAAAAATCATTTAATATACTCGTTATTTTTCTTTCACCAACAATTTCAAAATCAAATAGTTTTGTAAATACAAAGGGCGTATTTCTAAACCAATATAAAAATTAATCTTAATCTCCCTCACATGGGCATATGGACTATTACTCTTATCCTGTCTGGGTTTTTTTTTATCGAATGAGAGCTAGGATCGATTCCAAACGGGTGTATTCAGTTATATTATCTTAAATGTTTTCCCAATCTTCCGCTACCAAATACAAATAAGCTTATTCTAAATTCTAACTTTTTCATTCCTATGTATGAATAAATTAATAAGTAGTTTTATATTCGGCATAGCCAACATTACAAAAAAACCAAATTCCTTGCCTAGCCTTGAGAGCTTTGGGGGGGGGGGGGGGGGGCCCTGTTGGAAAACGGGGGGGGGGAAAAAGGGCGGAATCAAAGTCCCGGGGGGGACGGGTGAAAAAGGAGGCC
>CABFWB010003347.1:17172-28363 GCA_902151455.1 Timema bartmani
TGTATCCATGACTAGTGTGTTTTAGTTCTGTTGTCAATGTTCTTGTATCCATGACTACTGTGTTTTAGTTCTGTTGTCAGTGATCTTGTATCCATGACTAGTGTGTTTTAGTTCTGTTGTCAATGTTCTTGTATCCATGACTACTGTGTTTTAGTTCTGTTGTCAGTGATCTTGTATACATGACTACTGTGTTTTAGTTCTGTTGTCAATGTTCTTGTATCCATGCCCACTGTGTTTTAGTTCTGTTGTCAATGTTCTTGTATCCATGACTACTGTGTTTTAGTTCTGTTGTCAGTGATCTTGTATCCATGACTACTGTGTTTTAGTTGTTTTCAATGTTTATGTATACATTACTGCTTTATTTTAGTTCATTTGTTATTGTTCCTTTATACATACTTATCTTCTTTTATATAATGCTTACCTTTATATTAAAGTATTGTGTATCCATTAAAATCATTTTGGTTTTTAAATAAATAAATAGTATTACTATTTTGGGAAAAGCAGACATTAGACTAATCAGCCATAATGACTAGAGTTGAATTTAGTTAGGGCCCAAGTTTTTTCCCAGGTATGCCGGGAGAGATGAGAACTACAGACCTCCATTTCCACATGGTTTTATTATTTTAAAAAATTGTAATTTTAACAGTTCACATTAGATTTGTAATCTATAAGAAATTCAAGTGAAAAAAGTTTGAATAATACAAATAAAATGTAGCTAGCTAATTCTAAGCTCTTTTGAAGATTAATCGAATTATTTTTAGGATTGGCTTCTTTCTTTTTAGCATTGCGTCTTATTATCCGATCGGGTTATGTGCTGATTAGTTGTTATATGAGCTTTTAAATATATATATGTTTACCCAACATTGTCTCGTACATTTACTTAATTATTTTTGGTACTTCATGTTAATGTAAAAAAATTACAAAAATGATGTTATATTAAAAACTTATTAATAATAAGTTATATTCATTATTTTCGAAATTAATCTAGGAATTTAATTCATATCCTGAAATTTCGAATTTAGTAATATTATGGAAATAGTTGGAGATTAAGTAGTAAATTATAGGCTATGGAGTGGTAATAGTGTGAAACGTGGTCTCTTATATTTAATGACAAAATCAAATTTAGGGTGTTCGAAAACAAGGTGCTTACAAAGATATTAGTTTCAAACAGGGATGAGGCAACTGGGGATCGGAGGAGGTTATATAATGATGAGTTAAAAACACTATACTCATCACAAGACATTATTAGGATAGTAAAGTTTCGTATATTACGATGGACTGGACAAGCAGCGTGAATGAGGGAATCTAGAACTTTGCCCAGGGTATTGACTGGCAAACCCAATGGGACGAGACCATTGGGAAGACTTAGACGCAGATGGGAGAGTAATATTAGAATGGACCTGAAAGAGATAGGGTGTAATGAGGTGGACTGGATAGAACTAGCTCAATATAGGGATAGGTGGAGTACTTTTGTAAGTGTGGCAATGTACTTTCGAGTTCCTAGTGCCATAGAGAATGTAAGTAAGGATTGGTAGTTTCTCCAGTTATTATAAATACTGAGTGTCAACTGGTATAATATGTAGAGGTATGCTAGCTCCAGGAATCCAAGGGTTTTGTGGTTTGTGTTCATTAAACTATATCTCCATCTCTTATCTGATGATCTGAGATGATAAATGTCACGTCAAGAGATGTAAGAAAAAGTGATACTATACTGTATAGTATGATTTTGGTAGGAAGAACAGTAGAAGCTAGTTACTAAAGTTACTAGAACAATTTTAATATATTCATATATCAAGTCATGTTATCTGCAGCTGTCACTTTTGATAGATATTATCATTACCTATATAATAACATGAATAATATAGTAAAATATTATCATTGCTGTCCGCAAAGAAATACCTTTGAATTATCTTAACTGTTCTTCCAACCAAAATCATGGTATACATACAAGCTCACAGACTGTTATATATTTTTAGAAATATCTTCTAAAACACACAACAGGTTTGGCTGCGTTCACGTAAATAGAAGTAACAATAACCCGCTTCGGTGGCCGCATGGTCTAACGCGATACTCTCGCAGTAGACTAGCCTGTCGATGACGGGGAGATCGAGGTTTGAATCTCGGTCGGGTGTAGTGAGGGTGGTTTTTCCAAACTTGTTTTCCACTATTCCTCTCCGCGGATGCGGGTACGATTCCTAATCTCTTAAACCATTGGCGTATTTATCACATAAGCGTTTAACCCAAACGGGTGGTAAGATGCAGTGCTAACAAAAATTAAAATAAATAATAAGATTAGAAACCTAAGTAAATATTTACTAATGAAACCTAACTAGAAAAGTTATATAGGTGGTTTAAATATCGGCATTCAATAAATAGTACCTTGGTAATAATTATGGCGTATCTGGACTACATCAACCAGTGGCCCAGTTTATGGAAATATCAGCCAGTACCAATGTACCGTTGCCCAGGGGACGCCTGAATGTAGGCCTACTAATCGTACATCCTTTCCGTGGAGGATCTTTACAATGTCCCGATGAGTTGAGGTGATGATAGTGTATATGACAGAGTTGAGCCAATTATTATCTTAACAGTTAGGTCCAAGCCTAACTAACCAAACCCCGGTGACCACGGGAATTATTCCCCTTTTGAGAAAAATCGAACCAGAGACCTCCAGTTCAACATCCAGGAGCTTTATCCACTATACCACGAAGCCAATTAATAATCCCTTGTTGTACTCTATTAAGGTGTACACTCTGTTTAATTTGAAAGGATAATTTATGTACACTCTGTTTAGTCTGAAAGGAAAATTTATGTAAACTCTATTTACTCTGAAAGGAGATAGTTTCAACCTTAATTGACGGTACTATGTCCCTATCTTTGTTATATGCTGCACCACAGTGGAACCAAGCAAGATAAGCGTGTTAACTACCTTTCAGGGCAAACGAAGGGTATATTACGGAGTTATTGGACTGTCACTGTCCACTTGTGACCTGTGATTCACAAACCGTCCTACTCCAGACAAAGAACAGTCTCATCTGGTTACACATATTCTATACGATGGACCACCATAGGAATAACATTTTATAAAGCTCACATTATTTATTCAACAGCTATGAAAGGTAGCCTTGTGGTCAACATAGTTTGGCCTATAAATATATTTAAGTTGAGTTGGACATTTTTTGAAACCCGCATTAGGTCAAATCCCAACTTGATGTGATGAGGGTGTTTGTTTCTAAATGGTTTACCACTCTACCTCCACTCAAATGTGAGTACATGTGATCTAAATATAATCATACTCACCCCTACACCACTAGTGTAGAGCGTAGAGCGTAGAGCCCAGATGAATAGTAAGATGTGGGGCAAAGAAACAAGAAATTCTGTTTGAGTAGTCAGATAATGTTTTCCTATGGGGATTAGATTAAAGAAATAGGTGTGTTATGTCAGGTTAGATTATATGCTAAATATGCATGGATTTAAAATACTAGGATCATAAATTGAACGTTAATTACACTAATAAAAATATGTATTACAAATCCCGGGACTTGTTAAAATAATCGGGGAATGGGGGTTAAAACCCAACCAACTCGATTGAGGTAGACAGATGATGGTGCAGTTCTTAAGATACACTCATAAATGTACTTACCTCGTTGGTCAAATGGTATCTCCTGGCAGTAGTCGTCTTGTCCTATGTGGCATCTAAACACACCGCCCCCTTTTTCAACTGCAGGTTGTTGGGTTTGAGCTTCCGGTGCGCCAACAAGGATCCTTGAACAAATACACAACCATATAGTTCAAAACTTGGCTGCTTTGAACTGTCTGTGGACCTCCAAGGATCCTTAAATAAGCAATCATTTAATACATTCTGCTTGGCTTATTCCACTTAGGTTTAATTTATTACTTGCAGAGTGTGTGATAGTATAAAGTATATATAATTTTTATTATCGAATTAAAAAATTAAACCGAGACACGGGAATCGAACCCGGAACCTTTGGCTTAGTACGCCAAAGCTTTAACCACCAATCTATACAGGAGTCGTTCCATATATTCAGGGTCATTCTTCACTAATATTTTAAAGCAAAGTCTGTGAAAAACGTGCGGCAATCATCAGCTACACATGAGTGATCAATTAATATCACACCCGCCTCGGTGGCGTAGTTAGCTAACGCAATAGTTTCGCGTTGAGCTAGACTGCCGAAGACGGGAAGATCGAGGTTAGAATCTCGGTCGGGTGATCTTGGGGTGGTTGTCCACTCTCCCTCCACGCAAATGCGTGTTTACTTCCTGTAAATTCAACCTTCCCTATTTCTAACCCATTGGTGTAATTAATACTTGAGCCCTAACGAGTAGTAAGACGCGGTGCTAAATAAAAAGAAAATTAAGATCACGAGCTATCATTCATATTTAACTGACGTCATCCACACCCTGGGCAAGAGATTACTCCTGGATAGATCATTGATTATATTATTGGCGTACTAAGCCAGAGGTACCAGGATCTATTCCCTTGTCCAGGCGTTATTTTACAATTCAAGAATATGATGTTTAAAAGCGGCTATAGCCGTAATCAACTAATATAATAGCTTGGTTATTATCCATAATATATAATTATGGTTATATCTCTTATTTTATAACACTTTCAAATTACATTTTTGGAACGTTTGGCATTTCCTGCAATTAATTGTGTTGGATTGTTCGTGTATTAAACTACTTTGATATAGATATAAAAATTGTTCATATAACATCTCGGCTCTTAGCACACACCAAAAAAATGGTACCGTCAACCGTCAACTTCGGCCAGACAAAGAAAATCTATTTAGCACTTCAGTTTTGAATACATTTTTGAAATATTAATGGGGCAAAATATTTTTGTAGCTTTGGACATATTCCTGAACATTTCTATTTTAATTATTATTTAAAACAGAGAAGCCAAATTTTACTTTTTATCTTTTTCACCCACGTGGCTGTATTTAAAATAGGGCCTTTTAGTTCAATATCGGCTATATATAGCAATTGCATTAATATTGTTACGGATATCTAAATAAACTCATATGAAGGGATAATAATCCAATCCATTACAGTTTTTGAAATTTTTTAGGGGTGTCACTTCGAGTCGAGTTTGAATGAAAACATTGAGTTTTTTCGAGTTTGAGTAGGCCTAATATAGAGAAATGTTTGTACTAGAAATATTTTAAACTATAAGTAAAAACATGTATTTTTCAGATGGAGAATTTGTTTTGTGAAAAAAGTTATATACATACAAATTATTATTTTTAAATATATTTAATACCATTGTATTTTTTTAACCAGACAAAAGGAAATATTGATGAACTGTATTTGATGATAAATAATATCTTAAAATAGAAAAAAAATCAAGCTCAAAATTTTTGAGAGAAAAAAAAAAGAATTCTGATTACTCAAATTTTTCGAGTTTTGTAAAAAATTTCGAGACGACGCCAAACTACTAAAAGTCGATCAATTTTCGAGTACTCTAACACCTCTAGAAATTTTAGGAATAATTTAAGATCAAGTCGGTGACAATGTTTAAATCAATAGCCCAAAATTGCAAAGCTACAAGATTACAACAATACAATTTTATTTCCTTGCTGAATAAACTGTTATAATTTATAAATCTTGCAACCAATGAACAGTAAATAAATTGTCACGTATTTTACAAGAACCGTAAAAAAATATTGTAAGAATGTATTAATCTTGAGAGTTACTATGCAAACTAAACGACATTCACTGTTTGAGTTTTCTTGAAGCTATTTTTAAATTAAATAACACAACATTATTTTATAAAATAAGTGAAGCAAACACTTTTAAATGTGATTTTTTTAATCATTTTTTTCAACTAACCTTAGCATACAGTTAAACTCAATGAACGCACTAAACAATTATAGAATTTATAGAGGGGGCTAAACAATACAATTTTAGGACTTAATTTAACTAATAGGTTTTAACGCATGGTTAATATAAAGGTTTAATGGGGCGTGAATGAGAAGGAAATTTAAGAGGATTCTATTTCAAGCAGGGTACAATATATTTTGTGAAAATAGCAGTCTAATGGTACAATTTTAACTACCTACTGTATTATTATTAAAGATATAAGAGTAGAAATTAGTAAAATAATACAATTGGGAAACGCATTCTATTACTCAGTCAGTAAGTCAGTATCACTTGCTTTCAAGGAATGTAAACCGGATAATGTACAAAACAATAATTTTACTGGTTCTCTATGGGTGTGAAGCGTGGTCTCTTACCTTAAATGACGAAAAAAAATAATTAGGATGTTCTCAAACAAGGTGTTTAGGAAGAAATTAGGTCGAAAATGGGATGAGGATACTGGGGATTGAAGGAGGCTACATAATTATGAGTTACATACCCTGTATTTATCACAAGCCATTGTTAAGATAATCAAATCTCATAGATTACGGTGCACTGAACATACAAGGTGAAGGTGAGATTATAGAACCTTGTTCAATGTTTTGACTAGTAAACCCAATGGGAAGATACCATTGAGAAGATCTAGACGTAGATGGGAGGATAACATTAGAATGGACCTGAAAGAGATTGGGTGTAATGAGATGGATCGGATATATTTAGCTCAAGATACGGATTGGTGGCATAGTTTTGTAAGTGCGGCAATGAACTTTAAAGTTCCTAATGCTATAAAGCAGCGGTTCTCAACCTTTTTTAGATTGTACCACTTGGCCATGTCTAAAAGTTTAATGTGCCCCCAAGATTAAAAAAAATTCAAATGACATGCTTTAAAAAATATGATCACTTGGTAAGTTATTGATCTATTTCATCTATTGGGAAAAAATATCCGTAATCAAAATATTTCAAATGTGACAAAGCTAGTTAGAGAGAATCCTACTGTTATAGCCTTAACATTATGTCTTATTGAGATTCGTTACGATCAGTTAAAAAAATATAATTTTACTGTAAAATGTTTTATGTATTTTCTTCACAAATTGGTTCAAAAATAAAGAAAAAAAGTAAACATAAACACAATTTTTCAAATAAAATTTTGTAATTGTAATTCTGGAGCTGATATTTTATGAATCCCAAAGTTTTTCAGTAAGAGGGGTGTGGCTGCATGGCTTGGCACAACCTTTTGATGTCTGGTTGTCCAGTTGAAACTTTCAAGCGGAGGTCCGGCTCCAAATGTAGCCTATTGCGGTATTTATTTTCTAGGTACACCATGGATGAAAAACCATTCTCACAAAGATATGTTGTTGAGAAAGGCATAATTAACTGCTAATGTAGAAGGTGTCAAATAGAGGGTCGAAAATTCTCAGAAATCCGTCTCCAGCCGAGAGAAAATACGGGAAACAGAGGGGTGTAATAACTGTAACTGCCAACAATTAGGGTTTTCCTTAAGTCCCTTGTTATTTTTACAACTTTCCCTTGAGAGCTGCTCGAATACCCCCCTGAAAGATGCCCGCCTACCCTTAGGGGTATGCGTACCCCAGTTTGAGAACCGCTGTCAGAGTAATTAATAAGTGGTACTCTTTGAATTCCAAACAAACTTTAAGAAATTAAGTAATATCTAAGTGTTCACTGAGTGAAATGAACACAATCAATAATTGAATTATTTATTATATGAAATTTAAAAAAATTATTAATATAAATTGTTTTCCAACATATTAATTTTTAGTACCTATATCAATTTAAATTAAATGATGATGTTTACTTACATTCTCGACGATTACTAATGATTGTAATTAGTCACTAGCCAGCATTATGACATACTCGGTGAAACGCTGGTATCGGGTGTAAGAAACGATGACAGTCTAGGTAAGACATACCTCCCACGGATCTCCATTTAAAATGAAACAAAAACCTGCACAAGATTTATACTTCTTTCCTGGTTGCTACAGTTCCCCATTCCTCACGCACATCTCCCGAGACGTTTGCCCGTGTACACAGGGATTGTTGTGTTTCAAACCAACACAACGTGCTAGTTTCATATTTCTGGCTGGAGTTTATGAAGCTGCTCACATTTGTTTCATGTACTGAGATCCTATGTACGAACAATTATTCCAAACGAAGCACAAACGAGCTAGGTTGCTGCCCTTTGCGCACTAAAGCTTCCATTTTGTTTTGTGGACTGCGTCTTACTACGCGTTCGGGTTACCTACATATTTACACTAATTAGGTAGGGATGATAAAGGTAGAACCTAGATTAAATGTTCCCACATTCAAGTTGAGGAAAATTGGGAAACCATTTAGGAAAAGACTTTCAAAATATTCGGCCGGGATTCTAACCAAATCTTTACTTCCCTCGGAAGTTCAGTCTATTGCAAGAGCGAACATTCGAGCACCGATGTGGGTTTTCAAAATTAGTTTGAAGCTAACACTAATGCACTTTAATTAGTAAAAAAAAAAAGTTTTATAATAATAATATATTATATAACAGTGATCTGACGTAACATTATGGTTATATTTGTTGCATTAAACACGATTCTATGAATCGGGTGTCCTCGCTTGAGCTAAAGTCTGGTCTGCGCTATCTTGGTTAGCTTAGCGTTAGTCTACTCCTGCACTATAATTCTCCCCATTTCAAAATAACAGATACTTTGTCAATTAAAAGATTGCTCTAGAACCACTCTGATTAGCTTGTAATGTAGGCACATTAGCGCCTGAAATCATATGTATGGTAAGTTTAAAATACTTTGCACCTTGCATGGTTTCGCGCCAAGTGAAGACAACATTTTTTCAGGAACTTAACACAAATACCGAGTCATTAGCGCCTGAAATCATATGTATGGTAAGTTTAAAATACTTTGCACCTTGCATGGTTTCGCGCCAAGTGAAGACAACATTTTTTTGAAACTAGTTAAATATTTTAAAGGTTATTGGGCAACGCTAAGTGACAGGTAAATCTTTATCCATGCAAAGAGGTCTTTCAGATTAAAATACTACAATTTTGATGTCCAACTTCGCTTCCTGCTCTGATTCAACTTGCATCAGACAGTAATTAGTAACTAGAGGAAACTCGTATGGAAAGAAACCTACGAAATATCACATGATTTTATAAGTTAAATAGTTAAAGTTTCCTATAGTAAAACAGTTAATATTCAAACTCAATTTTTGATTTGTTTAAAATATTGGCAAATATCTAACCGAGCCAAATTAGTATTCTTGAAACCCAATGTTTGTTGATGTTCAATGGTTGTGCAGCTAAAAACTATTAAGATTATTCTCATTCTGCTTTGCTCAGTAACGATTTGGAACACGGGGCACGGCACAAAAATGTAACTAACCAAAGTACGATAATTGTATAGGTCGATAAATAGCTGTAGTATATAAAGACGAAAGCCCTGACTCAATGACCATTACCATATATCCTGAGCCAGTGAACCTGAAATCTTGAAATTTGGCAGGGAGGTTCCTTTCAGATTATAGGCAACCGATAAGAAGGGGTTTTGTGAAATTCAACTCCAAAGGAGGTGAAACGGGGGTTGGAACATTTTAATTGACAAAATAAATTGGATAGATAAGCTTGAAAGCTTAAATTTGGTAGAAAGCTAGAGGGATTGCCCCATGTAGGCCTAAATATAAAAATCTCAAAATGGGGATCCAAGAAATGTGGGATGGGGTGGGCTAAAGTAAAAAAAACTTTTTAAGATGAGATAGATAATTAAAATATAGCATATAGCAGACAGGATAAAAAGGGCAAAAAGGATATAAGGGGGAATAAATAAAAAGGGTGAAAAGTGCCAAACGGGCGAATAGATTAAAATAGAAAAAAGTAAAAAATAATAAAGAGGTTAAAAAGGCAAATTTTGTTTTAAGTGCAAAAGGGTGAAAAGGGCAAAATTTGTCTTAAGTGCAAAAAGAGTAAAAAGGGCAAAGAGGTAAACTCGTTAAAAGGGATAAAAAATGTTAACACTGCAAATTGGGTTAAAACGTTAAACAAGGCAAATAGTGAAAAACAGGGTAGAAAGGGTAGACTGAGTAAAAGTGTTAATTTTTAGTGGTGAAAAATTTATTATATTTACTTTTTACCCTTTTGCACTTTTTTACACCTTTTCACCCTAAAATAATAAACTTTATTTCTATTTAAAAATGACTTTTTTTAGCCTTTTAATCCTTGTTAAACTTTTTATCGACCCTTTTTAAAAACAATTCTTATTAGATTTAATTTTTGCCCTTTTTAACCTTTTTATTAATTTTACCCTAAACTATTTCCTGCTAGTTCATGCTAGTCCCTTATAATTGGTTTCTGAGGTACACTATACCAAATGTAGGGCATTTTCATTCATAATCGTACAAATGTAAAAAAAACAATACTTAAGCTAGCATATTTTATTTCAGAACAAAGAATATTTAGCTTCTAAGTGATTGGTTCGCTTTTTCAATTTTGAGGGGAATGTCTAGAATTGATTTACAAAACCAAATATATTAGCATTTGTAATGTTTAAATCTTAATAGAATCGAAAAATGAGCCCAAAGCGGTGTTCGAGAGGTCTAAATCGTTATCTCACATTGCATTTGACCACCTTTTAAGGGAAGGGTTTGAATCTTGCACTAGAGGTGATTTACTACTTCCCAAATTCACTGTGGTTCTCTAATCCTCTTACCGCGTCAATGCATTAAGCTTGAGCCACCTTCATTAAAAAATACTCCTTAGGGTTCGGCCAGACTGACAAGCGTGCGAGCGAGCGCGTAAGCGACTGGGTGGCCACACTGGCGAGCGGGCGAGCGCGTGATTAGCTGATACCTATCGTTATTTGTTGACGAGGAGGCTCCGAATTTTGGCTGAGTGAACTGAGGGTGGTTTTATCAAGTAATTTATTGTTGTGGTTTTCTCCTCCTCTCTCCATGCTTATGGTGATTCTTATTTGTAAAGGCCTACTTTGATAATATTGTGGTATTTTAACATATCAGTTTTATATATATAAATATATACATATAAGTATGGTTTATGATCTTAACAATTAAATTAGGCCGTTAATAGCAAGTGTGCTAATAATAAGAATTGAATAGTCAAACGGTGACCTGGTGGTCTAGGGGTAAGGTGTCTGACCTCTTTGCTGAGGGTTCGGGGCTCAATCCTCGGTCCCGGCACAGATTTATCTGATTGCCAAACCCTTCCTTCACCTCTGAAAAGACGTGTATTAATCACAACTTGTGTGAATGTGAGGAATGACAGGCCTCCACCGAGGTTCGGATTCCACGTTAAACT
>CABFWB010003347.1:29357-44438 GCA_902151455.1 Timema bartmani
TACAGTAGCCCCATGGCTTCTTTGGTGCTGACTGACAGTTCACAGCTGACTTCTGACAGTCAACAGTTAGGTATATACCTAAATTTTGACTGTCAGAAGTGACAACTGCTAAAGACATGTTTTTTGCAGATCATATGGTTCGGCGTAGGGATACATAATTTGGTCTGGTAGCTTTTCAAAGCCGTCAGAAGTCAGCTGTGAGCTGTCAGTCAGCACCACAGAAGCTAAAACTGAGGTATATATAGGTATGGTTTATGATCTTACCAATTAAATCAGGCCGTTAGTAGCAAGTGTACTAAACCTATCAATAGTAATAAAAATGTCAAAATGAGAAGTTTTCCTAGCACTCAATGAACCAATATACAATAATATTGCCTAGCACCTGTAAACTAGACTGCACCGGGTCGAGCGCGTGCGCTTGAAAAATAGAACCAGTTCTATCTTTCAAGCGCGCGCGCTCAGTCGCTCGATCGCTCCAGTCTGGCCACCTCTCATTACAACCAATGTGATCTAGTTTATATTTTAATCGCTCGCTCACTCGCTCGCACGCCCAGTCTGGCCATCCCCTTAGATACAGTCATTAAAAACCCTCGTGATAAATATATTGGTGACAAAACCAATACTTTGGTCTTATTACTGTGTGAAAGGTGGGAATTTTTTTTTTAACACTTGTCCATAGAAGTGTTAGCAAATTTTAATTTGTAATAATTTTTGGGTCGATCTCAGTGGTCTTGGGGTAAAGTACTCTCATCAGGACCCGATGTTCTTGGGTTCAAGCCCAGCCGGGGTCAACAGATTTTTCTTGATCGATAAAAATCCGTAGCATAACTTCCTTCGGAGGGTAAGTAAAGCCGTCAGTTCCATGTAGATTGTTGCATGTAAAATAACTCTGGGAGGTATTTGAAAATACCTTTCCCAACAAAATTAATAAGCCCTTTCCCTCTCGCTCATAGACATTCTCGTCTGCTGATATAATCAGTCGGTTCAGAAAATGCACGTTAAATACCTCAAATAAATTAAAAATAACCTTTGAGATGTTTCTTGGGATTATATAATTCCAGTAACTGATAAGTTATAACCAATACTACCAATATGTACCGTCCCAATCTTGTTCACTCAGGACCTAAAATAGTTGATGTCACCGAGTCATTAATTGCACTATTACCCACCCTTACTTTTACCTTAGGTTACATTGTTAATGTTACTGATAAGTGATAACAATTACTGGCACTGCTGATATTACTAATATACCCTTGTAAAGAAAAGTCTAAAAAAAAAAAAAATGCAAGTCAAGTTTGTCCTGTTCTATGATTCAAGAGGTTTAACATGTCATCATTATTATTTTCTAACTTGTGTAAAAGAAATCCATTTCGATTTTGCAGGCATAAATATTACTACAGCCTGCATAAATTTATGACGTGATATATTTGTAACCTCGTGGAGCTAGAATATAATGTAGGTTTCATATTTGTATGGAAATGAATTATTTGAAATATACTTTAACCCTTCATATTACTTTCACTAGAGGCATCAGTGAATATTATTTCATTATAATTTAAAATGTTCATAATTCTGCTACAACCCCTATGAGTATAAAAAGAACAGTACACATGGAAATATTATGGGCTAGAGAGAGTTAGTGTCCACTGCATTCTAATGCCGGGATCACGATCAACTTAGCGTTAACTTAACGTAACTTAACGTAACGTTAACTTAAAGTTAACTTAACGTATGTGTGATCACGATTCACGTAACTTAACGTAACAACTCGAGCCAAACATCTTCATTCTCGAGTATGATCTGTGATTTGTACTAGTTTTACAGTGATGATCTGTGAATGTTTATAGTTTTCAATCGATATAATAAATATCTATTACAAATTTTTTTGGATAAATTTAGCTTTTCTATTTTAGTGTAATTATTTTGTTTCAATGTTTGATCACTAGAACTTACGCTAAAGAGTAAACATTAGTCATCATACCAACAAATGAGTTACTAAATATCCCTGATGACGTCACTCGCATAGTGATTGGCTGCTAGATCACGTGATACCCTTCAAGTAACGTAAAGTAAAGTAAAAGACCTCTCAGGACATCTCTTACGTTAAGTTAACTGCAAGTCAACGTTAAGTTAAGTGCATCGTGATCGCTTCCATTTAAACACACAAGAAGGTTCTTTACGTTAAGTTAAGTTTAAGTTGATCGTGATCCCGGCATAAAAGAGCTGAAGGCACTATGGAGGGTTGAAACAATAGGGCGTTATATAATTGGTTTGCTACCAGTAGTAAAGTGCCTCTACCCAAACTGACTCAGAGAAGTTCATTATATACCGAGGGTGTGGTCTGTACTGGCCCCGCAAGAATAAAACTCGAATAGCGACAATCTCTAAGAGTTCCGGCTATTATGCAGCAGATACTTCCCTCTTTCGGTTTCTCCGGCACAATACAACCATCAATCACTTTTATTTGTTGTAGTGTACACTTCCATATGACAGTTATGGTCTGATTTCTTATCAACTCTTCAAGTTGGCGCCACCCATCGGTAACATCAAAACGATTTCATTTAGATGGAAATGGGTTTTGTCTTTAAATTTAAAATAGCTCCTCCCTCATTGGCTTAGTTATAGCCGACTCTCACCTATCAGTAAGGCTGAGACAGTCAAACTGTAACTGGAAATGAAACAATACTTCTCATTATTCTGTGAATTGAGTTCAGTTAGTTTATATAACTTTTGGGATTAAGTCTTGAAAAATATGAAAAATAATAAAATAAAAGTCTTAAAGATGGTGGGTTAGATAGAAGCTGTGTAGAGAAATAGGGGTTGTCACGTGTGGCTAGGTTTTTAAAAGGTTTCTCACATTACTAAAATAATTCGTGCGGTTTAAGGTGTTTGGTTTACTATATACGAGTATATATACTATATATATATATATATACTAACACCTTAGACAACATGACCACCAGTTAGAGTAGTTCGAAAATTAAGAAGTATTAAAAGATTTGATATAATTACGTAGGCTACTTAAGAAAACCTTAGGGTATGCACCTCGGGCACATTATTTTATTTTACATATATTACGAGCCTGACACCTTAATTCACGTAACCACCAGTGTGACTAAGATAACATAAATAAATAAAATCTTGGCACATGACCTATTCGCTAACCCTGAAAGGTTACCGTATGTACTGTACTTATCACAAAAGTTACTCTATAGTGTAACTGTAATCCATCATGGTAGGAATTCTACTATAAACGGAGTGTACTTAGTGAAACCTCAGGATTGTGAACTTCAGCCGTATTTTCTAAAATAATATATTGTGAGCCTTATGCTTTAGACCGCGTGAACCCCAGAGTGGGTAGCTTTAAAATCAATACAATTTAAACTGTACCAAATCCCTGACGGACACTTTTATAATGTGCTCATCATGCTTATCTGTTTTATAAGGATTCATCCAATGCGAGCCTAGCACCTTAGACCCTGTGGCTACCAATTAAAATAGATATAATCTAAGAAACATAGGAATAAAATACTTGGCTCACATATCGCACTAAGGAAAAATTAAGGGTGCGCAATTTTGTTGTTTATTTAATTTTTACATATTGTTTTTTAGCACCGCGTCTTACTACCGTTAACAGATATTACGAGCTTGAAGAATTATCAATGGTTTGAGTCATTGATCAAGTATTTAATAACTGTTCAATGCCAGTTTGTGCTTTTGAATCTAGTAGCGATTCGTTTTCTGTTGAAATGTCAAAATCTTCAACCTTAAAAGTTTTAAAAAAATCACAAACTCGCTAAATTCAGGCAGGTAACGTCGGGCACTTGCTGCTATTACTGAATTACAGGGTTTCAATTTTAACTATACATTTATTTCCCCCTGACGATCAGTCAAACCAAACAAAAGAAGAACGAACAATATCGGACTTCAAAAGAGTAAAACTGACTTAACGAGTTCTCATAATCAGTATTTGTTCATTTTCGCTGAATCAGTCTTGAATCAGTAACTTGATAGGTGAGAGCTGGCCTTTCGAGAGACGAATGAACTCACATAACATTTCGCTGTAGTTTGGATCAATATTTGTATGTAGTCTCGTTAGTTGATGGAACGACGTTGTTTTATTAACTGAACGAAGAAGATTTGATTACATTTTTGGGCCGTATTAATTTGATTAGGAACACTACTACATTTATAAATTAACTATCGTCATAAATGTCACTTGCCTGAAGAATAGTTGGAGAGGGACGATCCCAGTTTAATCAGATAGTATCCAAAGATAGTGTCGTGTGTGTCGAGTACAACAGGCTTGTTTTAGGCTATTATGTATTAGTTACATAATATAGCCTACTGAGTAAATTTGTCAAATGAGCTCTCCCAGCATCGAGCCTAAAAAAAATGTATATTTTTTTAAACTTGTTTCTCGTCCGGGCTATCCACAACACTAATTTAAGGACATAAGAGGAGGAAAGTGAGTTTTAAGGAAATTCACCCACATGTATTTTCAGAGAGTATTATCCCAATGAAAACCACCTTGTACCCGCTTCGGTGGGCGCTTGGTCTAACGCGCTAATCTCGTGTCAGACTAGACTACCGAAGACAGGGAGATCGGAGTTCGATTACCAGTCGGGTGCACTGAGGGTGGTTTTTCAATGGTTTTCCACTCTTACCCCCTCTAATTAGGCTTTCCTAATTCCTAACTCATTTGTGTAATTAGTATATAGGCGTATAGCCCAAACGGGTTGTAAAATGCGGTGCTATGACAAAAAACTTGTAAAAGTGCTCCCTGCCAGTATTTTCCCGCAAACCAGGTGCTGGTGTCTAGGATCTTACCTGGGATGAATATCCGCATAGTGTACACTAGTGTAATAGGAAGTGTAGGAAACTATAATTTAGAGGAAACGCGCACGCACTCATTTATACACCGTGTCGGGCAAACCAGATCACTCCACACGAGACGGATGCTAATACGAGAATGTTGATAGCGCCGACACGGTAGTTGTGCCATGGGTGTGACTCCCTTCCCACCCACCGACTCCCTTCCTATCGTTATTAGAGGTTATTGGCCGATCTGCCCCTATATGCCCATAACCATCTTTATTCTACCGATAGCACCAGCTTGGGTAAAACGCCGAACACTTGGACCTTCAGTTGTAATAACGGAGACTTCCTTGATTATTATTACTATTATTATTTAAAGGTGGAATTAAGGTGACCTTTCTAAACACGAGATTAGATCAACCAACTCATTACAGTATATTATTTATGCACTGCACCTCACTACCAACCAGGGATATCCACCAGGATGAGGAAGGAAGAGTTGGAGGAAATGTACACCCTCACTACACTCGTCCAGGATTTGAACCCTGCCCTCTATGTAGCCAACAAGTCACACTAGAAGAGCCTGACGTATATTCCGCACGTCCCTTGATAGAGTTGTAAACATGATGATTGTTACTTTAGTTTAGGTTTCATCTGGGGCATAGGGCGGAGAAATGTTGGTTCGAGGGGATTCTCTAGGACACCTGGGTATGTGTCTTGGCTGAGGGAGGCATGAGAAAGCATTGCAGTCTTTAGATATAGGATCAGAGGACCAGTTCCAGGATGTTGCAGTCTTTAGATATAGGTTCAGAGGACCAGTTTCAGGATGTGGGTGTCCTGCACTACTATGATCCTTGGACACCAGCACAACGCGAGTGTTAGGCACCCTGTATGGTTGTCCTAGTTTCAGGATGTGGGTGTCCTGCACTTCTCTGATCCTTGGACACCAGCACAACGCGAGTGTTAGGCACCCTGTATGGTTGTCCTAGTTTCAGGATGTGGGTGTCCTGCACTTCTCTGATCCTTGGACACCAGCACAACGCGAGTGTTAGGCAAGTGGGTGTCCTGCACTACTATGATCCTTGGACACCAGCACAACGCGAGTGTTAGGCACCCTGTATGGTTGTCCTAGTTTCGGGATGTGGGTGTCCTTGCCTTACCTCCCCGCTAGAAAGGTCACGCGGCCTCAGGTCACGTCATTAGGGCGCGAGTTTGTTTTGTCGACTTAAGGACAAACATCGTAACTCCAGGTGGCAGAGAACTTCCTTGATGTGGGAGCTCATGTCTGGGTTAGCTCAGAGGCTAGTGCTCCTGGTGTTGGCTTGGAAGATCCTGGGCTCATTCCAGACGAGCTATGCTTGGGGTTGTTTTTTAATGTCATTTTCAAGCCTTTAGCCGGCTTTAGGTTAAATGACTCATATCATATATAGCTACTAGTTTTTAGGCCTTTCCTCGACAGCTTGGTTATAATATTGACCAACCTAATAAAACCTTATCTTCAATTGATATACGCATGTAAGGTCAGGCATTTTTTGCTCAAAAACACTATATTTTGTCAGTTATTACTTAAGATTGGATAAAATAAGAGTGAGCTAAATTGATTCTATTTTTATTAATTAAAAAAAGATTGAAAATCTAGCTCCGTTAGGTTCTGTCCCGTGGTCTATACTCTATAGTGTTCTGAGTTTCAGCTTTTTAGTTTTTCAGCTTTTAAAACTCTTATTCGCGAGATCAATTCTGACGTTGCTTTCAGACGAGAGGAAAAAATACCGCTTGTTTCCCATGTTCAGTTTTTATTGTGACGTAGTGTAGGATACAAGCGGCTATTCTAGGCCGGTGGCGCGGGAATTTTACCGCGCGATTATTTAACCTCCCTGTTAGAACGCTCCCATTTGAACCAATGTATCTCAACGGATACAATTCGCGTGACCAAAACATCGCGCGATAAAATCTCTCTGGTGTGAAACGGCACTTTTGATCCAATTTACCTCAGCGGATTATTATTATTATTATTATTATTATTACTACTATTATTAGCACCGCTTCTTACTATCCGTTCGGGTTATACGCACTTACGCCAATGTATAATGGTAGGGTGATTGTGAGATGAAATGGAGGAGCTACAATTTAACGTGGGATCCGAACCACGGTGTAGGCCTGGCATTCCACACATTCACAGACTGTGATTAATACACGTCTTGTCAGAGGTGAAGGAAGGGTTTGACAATCAAATAAATCTGTGCCGGGACCGAGGATTGAGCCCCGGACCCCCAGCACAGAAGTCTGACACCTTACCCCTAGACCGCCAGATCACCCTTCTCAGCGGATAAAATTCACGCGACAAAACATCGCGCGATCAAATACCTCTCGTGTGAAACGCCACTAATAGCTCACAACTGGCAGACAGAGTTCTTAGGTAAGTTTTAAAATTTATGACTATTATCATTGGCGCTAAGCTCATCAGGGCTAAATGTATATTTACACGTATAGTAGTGCCCCGTCTGACGCCTGTGTTTCGGCCATCAGACGCTTATACTCATTTAAAAAAACACTTGGCAAAACAAACTCCAGAGAATATTTTTATTTGATGTATTTTATAAGGACTTTTCAAACACCTTGAGCATATCAACACAAGACTTACAAACTAGCTTAATACTAAGATAAACACATTATTCAGTCTCCCATCGAACAATTTACCAATGACCCAATAACCCTAACGGGAATGGAAGTCGGGAACTCAGGCTCATCCACTACCAACTTTGGGAATGTGTTTGACTCATGCCAGTGAATTCAGCCAGGATTTCAACCATCACATGACTACTAAAGGTGACAAAGTGTGATGAAAGTACAGTATAACGCTTTAGACCGTACCTTTTAATAACGAGGTGTCTGTAAATTGCGCTACAAAGTACACACTCTACAATTTCTAAACAACGCCACACATAAATGGGAGGTGTTATTGAGCCGTAGTTTTTTTTTTATCAAAAATAAATTTTAACTATTCTTATAATTTCTTTTAATAATATACCCATGTAAAGTCAAAAGAAAACCAGAAAAAACTAGAAAAAAAAGAAAAGCAAGACAATGTTTTTCTTTAAATATTTCAAGAGGTATAATATGTTTTAACTTTTTTTTTTTTTCAAACCTCATGTAGAAGATATCGATTTCAGACTCTGCAGACTTTATTCATTAATATTATTACAACTACCATAAAATTATTGGATTTCCCACACAATTTGAACGAGACTTATGACGTGATATATTTTGAAAAATTGTAAAACTAAGTCACGATTATAGTTTTAATCTTTTATAAAAAAAATTGTTTCAAATTAATTTTGGTGATTTATATTGCTTTAAATAGATGTATCAGTGAATGTAATATATTTGTAAGCTGGAAAAGGGACAAAACCATGGGTTAGAAAGAGATAAGTACCCATAGGTGTCTGTACTGCAATTTAAGAGTGGAACGGCATTTAGGGACAAAACCATGGGTTAGAAAGAGATAAGTGCCCATAGGTGTCTGTACTGCAATTTATGGCCAAAACTATTTTACTGATCAGATTAAAACTTAGTATCTAAGGTCCTCGTAATATTCCTCTGGGGGATTATTGGAATTATTTATCCAACCCTAAAAGTAAAGATAATTTATTTGTGGATAAAAATAAAAAAGATAGTTTTATCAATTTTAATTAAGAATCGTATCCAGGCGTTCTTTAATATTTCAAACAAAATGGCGCATCTCATTGTTCCGTGAAAATGACTTTGAGGGTATTTTACATAAAGATAAATTTCCAATTTTGATATTAACTCCGAAACCATTTGAGATACAAAATAACTTATCATTGAAAAGTTGTAGGTAATCTGGGATTAAACCACTTTTATTTGAAATATTATTTTATAAAATAATATTTAACGAGTTATAGGCTAATATATTGTTTTAAGTAGAGCTTTGGGAAATGGCGAGTTGAAAATGTACTGAACAAAAAATATGTTTTTGTAACAGTGTCTCTTACATAATTATTTTATGCTCTTTAGTGAATTGCAATGCTCTCTTTTTATATTATGTTTCTATAGCAATGTATATTATTTTGTTTCACATAGCTTACAAGATATAATCATAGTTTGGATAAAGGAGCGAGAAAGTCTGTACTGTGAACCGTACCCATTTATTTCTGTTTCATTCATATTTGGATAATAAAACGCCGATGCTGTAGATGGTTGAAGCTACGTCTTCCGACATTTAAATGGTAGATTATTATTGTTAGAACAGTAAACAAACTCAACACATCTTACGAGTGTACATCCGACAAACGGGTGCGACCGGTTGTAGGCGAGCCAATACTAAATTACGTAGTCAAGGAAACAGAATAAATATGAAGCAAGGAAAGTGAGAAGAAAGAGCGCTACGCGTAGGGATGTGGTATAGAAATAAAAGTATCGATACTGTAGTCATTTAAAGTATCGGAAGAAAAATATCGATACCGTACTATACTAGTATCGAAAAAAAAAGTATTGATAATCTGGAAAAATATGTTTTTTATCAAATAATAATTTCAACTTTTGCATAATAATAATAATAATAATAATAATAATAATAATAATAATAATAATATTTGTATTTTCATATTTATTTAAACACTGAAAATTATAAATATTTAAGCATATTACAGTATACTTACAGTAGCCCCATGGCTTCTTTGGTGCTGACCGACAGTTCACAGCTGACATCTGACAGGCAACAGTTAGGTATATACCTAAATTTTGACTTTCAGAAGTGACAGCTGATAAACATATGTTTTTTGCAGATCATATGGTTCGGCGTAGGGATACATAATTTGGTCTGGTAGCTTTTTAAAGCCGTCAGCTGTCAGTCAGCACTAAAGAAACCATGGGGCTACTGTAAGTCTATCGCATCTATGCTATGTGTTGGAACTTGGAAGGTATGACAAATAGTATTGTATAATGGAGATTATAAAAGATGTTACCTTATCAGCTTTCAAAATATCTATGAAAATTTAGCTGATGGAAAGTAATTTAATAGCTAAATACGATTAGTATTATATTTTTTCAATCTATTTTGTACTTTCCTTTAACCATTGTAAACATTTAATCCCAACATGACTGAAGATAACCAAAAAATTAGTTTCTTTCGATACCGATCTGATACCGGAGTGTGAGTACTAATATCAGTAAAGGTATAGGAAAAAAGTATCGAGTAAAAAAAACACTAGTATCGAAAGGAAAATATCGATATTAGTAAAGTATCGATACTTTTTCCACATCCCTAGCTATGCGGTACAACACAGCCGAGAAAAGAGGAAAACTACAAAGACAAATAATGGCACTAATAGCAGTTGTTCTCAATCTTATTTTATTCACGGCACACTACTCTTTGTCATGAGTCCTCGCGGCACACCGAATGTGCAAGTTGGTAACACTATAGGAGTCTCGGGCTCGCGCATGAGCTGAGGGACTTCTTTCAGTTGAACAGGAAATCCGTGTGTTTGTCCACGAATTGAACTTTAATGTAAGAAGTGACCAGAATCATATCAAGTATCTCTAGTGTTAGACTAGACTGCCGAAGACGGGGAGATCGGGGTTCGATTCCGGTCGGGTGCACTGAGGGTAGTTTTCTCTAAATGGTTTTCCACTCTCCTTGCACGCAAATGTGGGTGCACTTCCTCTCAATTAAACCTTCCTAATCCCCAAACCATTCGTGTGATTAGTACATAGGCGTATAACCCGAATGGGTAGTAAGACGCGGTGCTAAAAAAAAATCACGTATCTAATTAACTACTCAAATCTTTGATTGTAAGCCTAATTACTATGGAAAATACATAATTATCTTTAAGCTTTTGAACATTATTCTTCTTTTCTTTTTAAAAATGACTATTTAATAAACCACTTTTATTTTATTTTTATCAACGATAACATAAGGTTGAAAATTTGACGCACACCAGTCTAGAAGCCCTGCCCTAGGGTATGTCAGTGAGGAATCGCACGTGTGCGAGTCTAGACGTATTGCTTGTACCCCCTCAGTGGAGTATGTCCCACTCACGGTGTTACTCTGTCAGATCCGCACCAAGTGAAATAACACTCCTCATCCGTCTCTGTCAAGTCGTCATCACGAGTGTTGCAGGCAGGACAGTTCTCTAACAAGAGCTAACTTTGTCACTCCACCGAGTTATAAAGAGATTAGGAGAAGTTCTGGAAAGTCAACCATGTCTGCGAGATTTATCATCCAAATGTGGACATCTAGTGTTGTATCCTCGTTAAAAACATCTCTATGTGTGGGTGTTTGTGAGTTTGTGCGTGTGGTCGGAGAAATATCTTCATGACGAGTGATGATGTTAGGAGAAAATTGGTTCTAGGATAGAATGTTCTGTTGTGTACAGACTGTCTTCAACATTATAATGTTTGGTGATGCAGTCGAATGGTTATTGAGGAGGGGGGGAGGTTAGTAACTGAGAGCTAGGCTTAACGTTGGATTGAAGTTACCATTGTTAAGAAGGGATGGAAGTGATTATTGTTATAAAGGGATGGAACTGATTATTGTTAAGAAGGGATGGAAGTGACCGTTGTTAATAAAGGACGAAATTTACTATTGTTAAGAAAGGATGTAATAAACTAATGTAAAGAAGGGATGGTAGTGACCATTGTTAATAATGGATGGTAGTGACCGTTGTTAATAAGGGATGAAATTGACCATTGTTAAGAAAGGATGGAAGTAACTAATTTAAGAAGAGGTGGTAGTGACCATTGTTAATAAGGGATGAAATTGACCATTGTTAAGAAAGGATGGAAATAACTATTGTTAAGAAGGGACGGAATTGACCATTGTTAAGAAAGGATGGGAGTAACTATTGTTAAGAAGGGATGGCAGTGACCATTGTAAAGAAGGGATGGAAATGACAGCGAGTTGGAAAGGAATGAAAAGTATGAAATGGAACGTGCAGTAAGACTGCATGTAAAGAAATACCATATTATAATAAATAATGTCTGGACCTAGACAAAAATCCAAAACATGAACTTTGAAAAGTGTTTTCGACCACCACTCAAATTGAGCTTTGACGCTGTGACCTACTTTCAGGTTCCCTGGATGCTATTTATAGAATGTGTTGCAAAAGGTAATTAACCTTCCATGATGACATCCTCTCCAAGTCATTAGTGTCACAACCCTGATTGTGAAACATAATGTCACAATCCTGCTTATGATTGTGAAACACGGGTCGGCACGTCACAACCTTGATTGGGAAACTTGATTGCCACAAAACCTGACTATGATTGTGTAACACAGGTAATTGACCCTTTGTGCGGGGTGATGTCTCAACCTTGATGATGTCAGAATCTATTTTAGGAAATATGACTCAACCCCGAGATCGGTTTGGCGGTACGACATGGCGAGACAGGAATAGGCCACAGGTCAGAATATATTTTTATCTAAACCATGAATTGTAATTGTATTTTGTGAAAGCCTGCCTAAAATCTAGAGACATGTTCATATCAAAAGCTAGGGTGAATCCTTTCTGAGAGGCGTGTACGATCGCCGGAGTGGCCGTGTTGGTTCATCGCCAGATACACGATTCCATCAGTATCGTCCCTAACGGTGGCTATCAGTGTACAAACCAACAGTAGTACGTTTCCGTACAATAACTCAGGTAGGAGGCCCACCAGCGCCCAAGTCTCTATTCATCATTTAGGCAACGGCCGTGAGGAATATGTGCTAGGGCGACGTGTTGACGGCACTGATAAAGCTGGGAATATCACAACCATCTACAAATGTCGGGGTTGCTATCAGCACGGATACCCCCTCTGTTATCTTGAGAGGGCCACCCCTATCATAAACAGCCCTCACTAGACCATGGAAACGTGTTATAAAGCGACCATGGCCTCCGCGAAAAAGTTTAATTATGTTGGCTACAGGGTCGTGGAAATGTGAGAGTGCATCTTTAGTGCGATAAAACACAACGACAAGGACTTGAGACAATTTGCTCTCCAACAAAATGTATACAGTAATAATACGCTCAGCCCCAGGGACGCATTCTTTGGCGGGCGTAAAAATTGCATCTCAACGAATCAGACCTTTCTTATGGAAAGACGATCAAGTATTTGGACTTGGTTTCATTGTATCCTTGAGTTTGTAAGTACAAAAATTACCTCCCAGCCCTCCCCCAAATATTCATCTGGAACCAAATTGCCCATCAGTAGATAAAGTAAAAGACATCGCCAAAGTTGCCGTGATGCCTACACGGGATTTCTTCATACCTGTATTGCCAACACGGATGAATGACAAACTCATGCTTACTCTGTGACGGAAATGCGGGCAAAAGTAAAACCAAGGTGAGTGTCGGCACCAAGACAGGAAAGATCGTTGGCTGACAACCTTCTGGGTGGTTGACGAAATCTACAAACATGTTGACAGGGCTGCACCGTTGAAGCCGTACACGAAGTGTGACAGAACGATGCATCTGTTTACGGCCATCAGGCCCATTTTGTGGGTTTGTTTCACGGGTGCATTGTCAGCATCGATACGTTGTTGAAAATTAAGGAAGAAGTCAACGGATGGCCAGAATGATGTGCCTCCCAAGAGAAGTTAGCTTATATTAAAAATTATGAGAAAAGGTAAGGGGTAGTAATCGATTTCGATTCTGATTTTAAAAACGCCCGTCTCCGCACACTGGCTAAGCTCTTTTTAAATTAACTATGGGGAAAGTTTGGGCAAACACCTGATTTGCCACAAGTATGCATTGTCAACGTCTATCCACAAGTACCTCTCAGATACGTACATCACTGTGGACAGCGTCATTGATGATAATGATGAGGTTATGTTCCTCCATTACAAGGATGCGCGTGACGCGTTGCTCCCCAATCTTAAAACGAGTGTGGCGGTGGCATGCTTATACTACACGGCTGCTATGACTAGACTAGAACCATACAGCATCCTTGAGAAATTGGGGGACCTTGTTTTGTAACACGGTACAGCTATCATCCTATCACCCCGGCGATTGGAGTCAACCGATCGGATATTTTTTGGATGAGGATCACGGTCTGGTAATCTAAAATAGCGTTTTTGTATCTGGTGGCCCCAAGAGTTATGCGTACCGATTTTTTGTTAGTGAAGATCCTACCCAAACAAAAACGATGTGTAAGGTTCGCAGTATCACCATTAACTATGGCAACCAGAACGACGTTAATTTTGACCTTTTGAGGGCAATGATCACCAAACACGCTGTGAAAATTCACATATATATAACGCACAACCCCCCCGTATCTTTGCGAATGGTCCTACAACACTTTAAAAGGAAGAGTTATGTTAAAATAAATGGCGCAGAAGAAAACGTTACATGCTCAAAAGAAGGTGTTGCGCGAGCTGATCTAGCGAGGGGAGTGTTGAAAGAAGAATAAACGACTACTGGTCCAGAAAGTATGAACAATTTTACCCTTGCTTCTAGGACCCTTGATCAGTGGTGTCCTGGGTTCATTAATCAAAAGTATATGATGAAGAACGCGAAGAAAGATGATATGGCTGTCCCCGGAAACATTACACCATTACGAGCAACATCACTAGCAAGCGGCATCAGCTACCAATATAACGGTCTCTGAAATGGTGAGGGAAATGATAAGGCTTCTCACCTAAAAACTCGACGACAAGACTAAATGGCGTTTAAAATGACTTTTTTTTTTATTTAAAGTATCGCTATGTAGACATTCTTCAGGACCTCATCGACCCTTACAATGCTGCAAACAAATCTAGTATCAAGATGGTACCTGCAGACGTTTCAGAGACCAACGCGCTCCAAGTCAGAGAAAACCTATACGGTAACCATCACATAAAACAAATAAGTAAACCAAAACTAAAAGTCAGCAACACAGTGTATATCAACAAAGCCAAAATGCTGATTGAAAAGGGGTGAGAGAACACTTATAGAGAAATAGATTAGCGCATCTTGCCGGCAAGCAGGTGAAAGGGACGTTTCACGCACAAGAGTTACAGCGAGAGCGTCTCGCCAAAACTTTCAAAGCTGATAAAATTATACGCAACAAGGGTAAAGGTAATAGGAAGTGTACGTAAGTGCAGTGAAAAGGTTACCCCAACACTCAATGAAGGACGTGTTAGAGCATCAGTCAACCATCAGGTCACACCACACTCAATAATGGACGTGTTAGAGCATCAGTCAACCATCAGGTCACACCACACTCAATAATGGACGTGCGAGAACATCAGTCAACCATCAGGTCACACCACACTCAATAATGGACGTG
>CABFWB010003347.1:44499-69223 GCA_902151455.1 Timema bartmani
TAGGTCACACAACACTCAATAATGGACGTGTGATATCGTCAACTAGGTCACACAACACTCAATAATGGACGTGTGATATCGTCAACTAGGTCACACAACACTCAATGATGGACGTGTGATATCGTCAACTAGGTCACACAACACTCAATTATGGACGTGTGATATTGTCAACTAGGTCACACAACACTCATTTATAGACGTGTGAGAACATCAGCCAGGTCGCACAACACTCAATGATGGACATGTGAGAATATCATCTAAGTCACACAATTCACATGGTCAGCTATTTGGAGAGCTAAGGCCACTCTAGGTCGCCTCGTTATGATGCTAGAGACGATTTGTTTGTTTCTCACGGGTTGCTTTAACAAACAATAATAACATATTGAAAATAATGTTTGGTACAAAATATATGTCGTTCGAAAACGTAATTATTTCACAGGTTTGTGTTTGGCTGAATAGTTTATATTTCTACAGTTCTTTAGTTACGAACAAACTCTTTGTTTCTATTACTGGGCACAACTTGCTTACAAAATTTGCATCAAACAAAAAAAAAACACTAGAAAGTTGAATCAAAATTTGTTCAAATGACCCAAACAAAACACATTCACAACGTTCATGATCCAATTTACAGTTAAATATGAAAAAACTAAAAAAAGAGTCAACGTAATAGTTATACCCCTTGTTTTAGTTAGTCATTCAAAGTTACGTCATTGTTAACACTCTTTTATAGTGTTTGCAGAGAATTAATGTTTTCCTAGGCTGAAGACGCAGTTTAACACCGTACTGCAAACAGCTTGGGGCATCACGGGTCTCAGGTTGATGTGATTCGGCAAAACTTAATTAAATATGAAGTAAAGGAACCACACCCCTTTACAGAGAAGTTGGTCAAAATGACTCGCCGGTCTTGGGACGGAGCGCGCCCACAAACACTTCTAATATTAGACACGTGAAACCGGAAATTTTCACTTCTACACTAGCGAGCAGACATTCGACCTGTATTCATCTTCACACACTCGACCTGTATTCATTCTCGTACACTCGTATAGACATTCGACTTGTATTCATCCTCGCACACTCGCAGACACATTATACCTGTATTAATGCTCGCACCCTCGCAGACACATTATACCTGTATTCATTCTCGCACACACATTATACCTGTATTCATTCTCGCACACACATTATACCTGTATTCATTCTCGCACACTCGCAGACACATTATACCTGTATTCGTCCTCGCACACTTGCAGACACATACCTGTATCCATCCCCACACACTCGCATAGACATTCGACCTTTATATATCCCCCCACGATACGCTAAAACACACACACGCAGCCCGTATAGAGAATAACATTTCTCAGGCGAGCTAACAGTTGTTAGTAAAGATCAGAGAGTGAGATGTTGAATTATTACTTCTCACTATATCCCACCAGTCTCAGCCCACATTTTGTCAGAATTCATCTGTTAATATAAAGGTTAAAGTGGGTTCCCAAAGGGTCGATTGTACGAACTACGACCGCATCATTCGTGTACTTACCTAGTGGAAACTACTGGTCGATAATTCCTGGATCGTTTACGACTTCTACCTGTGGTGGTAGTATATTATACGGAGGGGGCGGAAAATTGACGACTCCTTAGATCGTGGAGAGACATCTGAGTGTAGACTGAGTTCATTTGTGTTCGTTGTGACAAAGTGGAACCGCGGCTAAGAACATATTTACGACCAGAGTCGTGGACTGGTCCGCGACTATGACCGGTCAATAAATTCAGGCCAATACACGGTCGTGCAATTGACCCCGTGAGGACCCAGCTTGAGTGTAGTGAGAGGTGTACTCTTTTCGGTCCTGTGCAAGAAGCTTGGCCCTACAATGGATATCATCGCTGAGGGAACTGCATGGTTACCATTGGGAAACAGCGTTATCATTCTCTTGTTTTCGTGTGGTCAATCTCTCCTCAAATATAAGAAAAGTTTTGCAACGCTGGTTAGTCGAGGTTGCCAGTAACTCCTTCCTAACCAAGCACACCACCTCCGGACACAACTGAAAGCGAGGAGATTTGGCAACAGTTAAGTGAGAGAGGGCGAAGAAAAAGCTTTTCACCATAAGACCTGTATATTCCTCAGCGATGATATTGGGTGTAGCTATTATATCATTTATTAATGTTCCTGAGAAAGTAAGGCGGCCTTGAACTCAATATACTGGCATGGTTGGTAATCAATCAACGCGTTCTGTAGTCCGAATCAGTATCTAAACCAGCGTTTTTCAGCCGGTGTGCCGCAAAGGATCAGCAGGTGTGCCACGGGAGTTTGAGAGAAGATCAAAAAGAAGCTAAAAAAATATTTTAAGAGTAAAAGTACATCTTATTAAATTCATGATCAACATTATTTTTAAAAGTAACACAATTATAAATATTTTAGAACACAATCTTAATAGATTCTTTATTTTAATGATAAAATCTCTCCTTAGAAAGCTTGTAGTATGCCTTGACAATTTTAGCCTCTTTTTCAGTGTGCCCTGAGTTGAAAAAGATTGAAAATCGCTGATCTAGAGGTATCTGGTTCGAGCCTAATGCCTCGATACAGGATTTTACTGAGGAGACTGTTAAGGAGGGTTAACCTCCTCCCTGCCCCCCTCAAGTTGTTTTTTTTAGCACCAAGTCGTACTACCTGTTCAGGTTATAAGCTTATGTAGCCTACTAATTACGCTGATGTGTTAGTGATGGGGGAGGTTGAATTTAGAAGGAGTGTAACAGGATTTTAGTGAAGGGAGAGTGTAAAACTATTTAGGAAAAGTCACCCTCATTACACCAGACTAGAATTCGAACCCCGATATCCCCGTCATCGGTGATACAGTCTATTACGAGAGTGACGCCTTTTACCAATAGACCACCCAAGCGGGTAAATCCAAAATCAATTAATTCGTGATACCCAAGGTAGACGCTTATTGGAGTCTTATAATAATTAATTACACCCACAATCCCACATGTATTGCCAATTTCCTGTCGGTGACCTTGAGATGAACCAGGGCATTTAAGACTTACCCTCACCCCACCCCCCGGTTATTAGATAATTGTTTATCCTCTCTATTACAACGATTTAAACCTTTTTTTAAACTCACGGCACACTGAACAAGGTGATAAAACTGTCAAGGTACACCATTAGTTTTTTTAAATGAGAGATTGTATCATTTAAATAAGGAGTATTAAGAATGTGTTTTGAATTAAATACTTAAAATTTTAACACTCGTGCTATTTTTAAAAATAATGTTGATAATGGATTTAATAATATTAATTTTTACTCTTAAAATTTTTCTCGTTTCTTTTTGATCTTCTCTTAAATGTCTGCGGTATACCTGCTGACTCCGTAGCCGCGGCACACCAATGTTCCGGGGCACACCATTTGAAAAACACTGCTCTATGAGCTATTCTCGAGTGAGACTGCTTGGGATGATTCAGAAACCCGGTTAGGGTCTGAATTCACAAGTATAAATTAGTATACGGATATAGATATCTTGGGATTGATTCTCGATAAATACTAAAAACTCATTTCTGTATCCTCTTTCGCAAAGTGGAAAATACCAGTCTTAGGGCCAGTTTCATAGTCAGATGTAGTACGCCTAAAGTGCGAGTCGATACTAAATACAGGACGACACCTACCTAGACCAAAATGGAATGGGCCAGTTTCGCATATGAGAAACTGGCCCATTCCATTCAATTTCTGGTAGGTGACGTCTTGTATTTAGTATAGCGCCGCACTTGAGGCGTACTAAATCTGACTATGAAACTGGCCCTTAGATCCAAATGATATATTTATCCTAAAACTAAGCTAGGGCAGCCTGTATAGTGCTAAGACATTAAACTCTGAAAACACGAAGCATTAGAAGGGAGTATTCAATTATCTGCACCAAGATAACATCTTCGTGGAATCAAACCCCAGTCTCACGGGTAAGAGTCAGGTGTTCTGACCGCTCACTTTATGCTGTCTCCCATGTGTGGTGCCGCGGGGTGCGCGTTTGAGACAGACTCACATGCTGCGAGGAGGCAAGGGGGCACTTGGCGAAGCGCCAGTCTTCCCACTACGTCACCACGCCCTCTGTGACGTCATCAACACACTTCCGGCGGCAGCTCCAAAACAAGACCACAAGAAAATTCGCTGGAGTAGTCTCTGAATTATGAGACAGCTCAGCTCACAGGCAGAGGCGGATCTGATGGGTGAAGGGGGGTTAAGAGGTTGCACGCCTTCCTCCTCTTTCCAAAGAAGCAAAAATATTTTTCTCTTTGATTATTGAAATAATCTCTTGTCGTTTCATTGAAGTCATTTAATCTAAGAAACCAGTGTGTCAGAGGGGAAGGCAGGAGGAGGGTGTCATCTCACCCCCACATCACTGTTGCAACAAGATATTTGTTAACACCCTACTAAGAACTGAACATAAGCATTCACAAACAAAAATAAAAAAGCTAATCTCGTGACTGTTTGCAGTCAAATTTGTGATTCGTAGAAATGTGTAATATGAAAAATGTTCCCTTTATTTATTCTGGAAAATTTTCAGGCGATGGAAAGAAATCAATTAAAATAAAAAAGTATAAAGTTTACGCTTGAAATTGATCTACCTCTCCCAAGACAATTAAACACAAAAATCTTAAATAACTTTTATGAAAGAGTATTTTTTTTGCACTGTGTCTTCCGTTTGGACTATCAACATATCTTTCTTCCATATTAATAAAATGAAGAGTATTTCTGTCTGTCATGAGCATTGCGAGATATCTACCTCACACAACGGTCTGAAATTTTAAAAATTTGTAGCCCTTGTGCACGAACATGTGCATTTCGAGGCAACATTAAAAAAATTGATTTGATTTTTTAAAATTATTTATTAAAACTGGGTTGTTAGAAATAAAATAAAGAGTTTTTTTCTGTGTTTCAATTAAAAAAAACGTTTCCTGGGTTACTTATGCTAATTTTATAATATTGGGGCAGGAATCAAGAAGGGAGAAATTATAATGAATACACCTGTGGTAAAATTGAGGAAAAGTGGAAAACCATATAGGAAAAAACCACCCTCAGCTCACCTGACCGAACTATCTCCTTCACCTGCAGTCCAGTCTAACGAGAGTGGAGCATTACACCGTGTGAATACCAATGTGGGTAGACTAATAAAGTATTAACAGCTGAGTATCAGCTCTCTCTCTCACACACACCAGGTTAATAGTACTTCTCAAACTGTGTGGCGTGAGGTGTCTTTAAGGAGGCATTAAATGCCTATTTAGTCTTAGTACATACCCATATTCTCGAACTATAAGTCACTAACACACATATAAGAAAAAATTTTACTGAATTTTCAGTTTTTTAAGATCTATTTAGTCGTGACTTCTAAGAGATATAACAGCGAGATCATCAGCCTTAATGGTTAGCCTAGTGGTTAAGGTGCTTGCCCCAATAAAGAAAATGTACCAAATTTAGTAGCTTACAGACACAATATACTTTTAATTGCGTATACTTCTAGCCAAGTTAAAGAGGAAAGAGTCTTAAATATTTGGGTGTCCTAAGTAACTGCTCTGTCCCACTAACTAATTATTTTTTATCTAGATTACGCATTTAAACCAAACTATGGTACACAGAGAAAAAGCCAGGAATCCCTATGGTTTATATTTCATGGTCTTCTTCCAGACCAAGAAATGTCCAAAGGACCATCCTCAGTACAGCCGACCGAGATTAGAACCTCGATCTCTTGAGAGTAGCGCCTTAGACCATGCGGCCACCGAAGTGGGTATCTTAGTGTTACTTTGTAGCTAATTATTTCTAACACAAATGGAAGTAAAACAAACACATCAAGTTAGTTAATTTTGTTCTTGGGGCACTTACTATTCCTATTTCACAACTCACCAAAAAACGTGTTTTATTCCTTCCATTCCTTCTCAGACAAACAACACCACTCACTATTTTCTGACGGCTTGGAAAATGGATAAAATTAGTCGAAATCAAGAGTAATTTATTTACTAGGGCTGTGCGCTGTTTCGATATGTCAGAGTCAAAGGCCATTTTATTATTATTATTATTATTATTATTATTATTATTATTATTATTATTATCATCATTATTATTACTACTACTACTACTACTACTACTACTACCATTACCACTACCACTACTAATACTACTACCACTACTACCACTACTACTACTACAACTACTACTACCACTACTACTACAACCATTACCACTACCACTACTAATACTACTACCACTACTACTACTACCACTACTACTACTACCATTACTAATACTACTACTACCATTACTAATACTACTACTACTACTACTACTACGACTACTAATACTACTACTACTACCACTACGACTACTACTACTACCACTACTACCACTACTACCACTACCACTACTACCACTACCACTACCACTACTACTACTACCACCACTACTACTACTACCACTAATACTACTACTACTACCACCACTACCACTACTACTACTATTACTACTACCACTACTACTACTATTACTACTACCACTACTAACTACTACCACCACTACCACTACTACTACTATTACTACTACCACTACCACTACTACTACTATTACTACTACCACTAGTACTACTACTACTACTACTATCACCACTACTACTACTATCACCCTTACTACTACTAATAATACTACTACCACTACTACTACCACTACTACTACTACCATTACTAATACTACTACTACTACGACTACTAATACTACTACTACTACCACTACGACTACTACTACTACCACTACCACTACTACCACTACTACCACTACCACTACTACCACTACCACTACCACTACTACTACTACCACTACTACTACTACCACTAATACTACTACTACTACTACCACCACTACCACTACTACTACTATTACTACTACCACTACTACTACTATTACTACTACCACTACTAACTACCACCACTACCACTACTACTACTACTATTACTACTACCACTACCACTACTACTACTATTACTACTACCACTACTACTACTACTACTATCACCCTTACTACTACTAATAATACTACTACCACTACTACTACTACCACTAATACTACTACTACTACTACCACTACTACCACCACTACCACTACTACTACTATTACTACTACCACTACTACCACTACTACTACTAATACTACTACTACCACTACTACTACTTCTACTACTACTACCACTACTACTACTACCACTACTATAACTACCACTACCATAACTACCACTACTACTACTACTTCTACTACTACCACCACCACTACCACTACTACTACCACTACCACTACTTCTACTACTACCACTACTACTACCACTACTACTACTACTACCACTACTACTACTACTTCTACTACTACTACCACTACCACTACCACTACTACTACCACCACCACTACTACTTCTACTAACTACTACTACTAAAACTACTATAACTACCACTACTACTACCACGACTACTACTACTACTACCACTACTACTACTACTACTACTACTACTACTACTACTACTACCACTACTACCACTACCACTACTACTACCACCACCACCACTACCACTACTACTACCACTACCACTACTACCACTACTACTACCACTACTACTACTTCTACTACTACTACCACTACTATAACTACCACTACTATAACTACCACTACCACTACTACCACTACTACTACCAGCACCACTAATACTACTACTACTACTACTACTACTATCATTACTATTATTATTATTGCTATTATTATTATCATTACTATTATTATTATTATCACTACTATTATCATTACTATTATTATCACTACTATTATTATTATCACTACTATTATTATTATCACTATTATTATTATTATTATTGTTATTATTAGCACCGAGTCTTACTACCCGTTCAGACTATACGCACTTACGCTAATGTGTAATGGAAGGGTGATTGTGAGATGAAATGGAGGACCTACAGTTTAACGTGGAATCCGAAACCACGGTGGAGGCCTGGCAGCCATATAATTCCTTCACTTTTAATTAGGTCCTAGAATAATATTTGTATCTTCGGAACATTTCAAAGAAAATTTCAATATATTGTGAAATATATTAGAAATACCTCATTAAATATGAAATTTTACCACATACAATTTTTAGAATAGCTACTAAACAGTATTTTAAGCACCGACTAGTGATTGAATGAAATCCATAGCACGTCCGGTCTCTTGGTCCAGTGTTCAGCACCCCTAGCTACTGATTTAGAGGTCTGAGGTTCGATTCACGCTGGTCTGGTACAAGAAGTATTTTTTCCGGAAGGGAAAAGTTCTTATGGTTCCCATGATCTGTTTAGTTAAACTTAAGCTAGGTTTAAGATTTCCACTGGATCTCCACACCTTCATAACTATCATCATCACATCATCTCAATGTGGGTATAACTTGTAGACAACCTCCAAGGTATACCCTAGGCAACGTTCTGTTTCCAAGAGAAGCCTAAAAGTCTAAAAAACGGTTAAATATGTCATACGCTAAAAAAAAAATCATAACGTAAGCAAAAAGCAGACCGGTAAGTATAATAAAACACATTTTATATTTAATACCGCGAACATTATTTTGTTCGAAAGAAAAGTACCTGCGACGTTGTAACACACTTAACGGGTATGAAACAAAGAAAGTACAGAGTACAAAGCCTTTTAGTTGTGCTATCTTCCTTGATTGCATTCACTTTTTAACACCATGCTTATCAAATATCTAGTCTTTGATATTATCTATGACGAATTAAAAAGTTCGTTTTTATACAGAAGATGGATGAATAGGAATGGATTCAGATTTTTTTCTTTATACCTCTTTGTCTACCTAAATGCACTTAATTGATAGTTTGAAAATTAAAAGTTGAAGCATATGACAGCAACAAGAATCTAGCTTTGTCTTTGGCTTCAGCTTCACTTTCCATGTTTCAAGCTTCGCAAATACGTATTGTTTTCCCAAGTCTAAAACCAATTTATAACTACATTTATCCAAAATAATAAAGAAGGAATTCACTAAAATAACTCCTGGGCCGCATGGTAAGGCGCTAATTTCGTAATAAACTGGCTGCCGACAACGGGGAGATCAGGGTTTGATCCCGGTCGGGCGCACTGAGCGTGGTTTTTCTAAATGATTTTCCACTCTCCTCCCACGCAAATTCGGGTGTACTTCCTTTTAATTTAATCTTCCTCGCCTCTAGCAAATTAGAGCAATTAGTACATAGGCGTACAACTCGAACGGGCAGTAAGACGCGGTGCTGAAACCAACTCCATGTGCTCTATTACAATAAATGCCACGACTTCGTTTTCAGCTAATCGTTATGTTTCTACTTCAGAATATTCTGTTGCTGAACCTCCCTTCCTACATGGCGACGAGAAAGTATTTAGGCCAATATTTCAAAGCGTAAAAACAAGGAGAGCTACTTTTTTTTAGCTAATATGGTCATAATTATCCTTTCTCTTTAGACTAGATATTAAAAGTCAATTAAGAGCATAATCGAACTAAATGTACAAATGCAATAATATTGCTGCTAAGTTAATTAAAATTAATACCTAATAATATTGATAACAAGAATATATATTTTTCAACCATAGCATTTAAGAAAATGAGTGTGAATATACCAGTGAATAGTTTTTATCTAATAAATTGTATTTATATTTTTACCATCTACTTGGCCAAGTGGTTACAGACACTGACTGCAACTCTAAAGATCTTATTTCTATATTCGTAATTTTAAAGTTGTGTAGACAGTGGCTTAGTGAAGCTTGTATAGCTGTGTGGACAGTAGGGCAGTGATGCTTGTATAGCTGTGTGGACAATGGTGCAGTGATGCTTGTATAGCTGTGTGGACAATGGTGCAGTGATGCTTGTACAGCTGTGTGAACAATGGTGCAGTGATGCTTGTATAGCTGTGTGGACAATGGTGAAGTGATGCTTGTATAGCTGTGTGGACAGTAGGTCAGTGATGCTTGTATATCTGTGTGGACAGGTCAGTGAAGCTTGTATAGCTGTGTAGACAGTGGTGCAGAGATGCTTGTATAGCTGTGTGGACAGTAGGTCAGTGATGCTTGTATAGCTGTGTGGACAGGGCTGCATTTTATAACTAAATGTTTAAGTGGCCTCCATTGGGTAATACCCTGTGATAGGATAAATGTGTAGTTTCCAAATTATAAGTACGGAATATTTTTCGCCTACCACATACCTGTATGTGGGTATAAACCACCTAACAATAAAACCACTACAAAATAACAACCTGATGATATAGTTGTAATATTTCTACAGCACTAGTTCTTATCGTTGACACCTTAGCTCAGTCGGTAGCTTGACTGTCTACAAAGTTAAGGGTCGTGGGTTGAGTTCCTGGCATGGCCGGAAAGTTTATCATTCGCAATGACAAATTAACGGCTGGGGGCTCTATGTTGTGCTCATTATAGACATAACATTTTTATAATTCATGTGCTGATAAAATCAGTCAAGTCAGAAAGTGCACGTTAAATGCCTCAACTAAATGTAAAAAAAACTATCCCCTATCGTATATTAATGAAGTCAGTAGGAAGCAAGAGTGTGTGTATATTTTCTGAACGTTCGTGAGTGGAATAATTCACCCAAATAGCGTGTCTATCTACATGTGATATTGTTTAGTACAACAACACAAACAAATAATCTCTCGTTTATCGAACGATGTATAGAATATTTAATTCCGGGTCTTTGTTATTCCTCTCAGAATGTTTTACACAGCTCTAGCTCGCATCAATTGGATCTTTAACTCACACGGTTTAACACAATAGATTTTTAACCAACGCGACCGGGCTATTTGAAATCTAATCAAACTAATGTTCTTTGTGTTAGTAACCGTTCCGGTTAGCCTGTATGCTTATGTATTAATTACACTAATGGTTTTATGAATTAGAGACGTTATATTTTTATAGAAAGTATACCCGCATTTTCGTGGAGATATAGTGGAAAACCATTTTAGAAAAGCACCCTTAGTACACCTGACCGATCTGATATCTTAGCTCAGTCAGTAGCGTGTCTGGCTACTGAGCTAAGGGTCCCAGGTTCGATTTCCGGCATGGCCGACAAATTTATCATAGGTGAAATGTGGGTTTACCCTTTCAAAGTGATGGGTTAGCGGCAGGGGACTGGATGTTGTGCCTGTCCTAGTCTTAGGTTAGATTATAAGGCATATGAAGCTATGACAGGCCTAGTAAGCCGGTAGTGGAAAATATGTACCTTGAATAAAAAACTGATCCTGGCCACAAGCTGGATGTAAAGTAAAGTACACCTGTGAGTTGACCAAGATTCGAACCTCGGTATCCCCTTTTATCGACACTCTAGTCTACTGCCAGAGTAGCGCGTTAGATCACGCAGCCACCGAAGCGGGTAAGTTAATGTTATAAGGAAAAAGAAGGTAAGATTTACAGTAAAAGTATTAGGATTTGTTTGAAGGAAGATTGAAAAACCATTTTTTTTAAATACCCTTATTACACCAGACCGGAATTCGAACCTCCATCTCCTCGTCATGGTAAACCAGACCAGGTGAGCCTGACAATCCACGTGCACACTGATAAGGGTGTAACATTATCTATTTAACGGACTAATCTATGCGATAACCAGCCCCGTGATGTAGAGGTCAATGCGCCTGGCTACGAACCTACGGGTCCCGGGCCTGATTCCCCGCGAGTACCTTAGGTATTTTCCCTTAAGAGGAATAATCCCAATGGTCACCAGGGTTTGGGTGATTAGACTTAAGTTAGGTTAAGATTCACACCGGCTCCACAGCATCATTCTAACTATCATCACATCATCTCATTGCGGGTACGACGTGTAGACAACCTCCTCTGGTGTACTCTGAGTAACGTTCTGTACCATCAGAGCGGCGAATACTTTTACACAAAAGATGACCGAACCTGGATGTCATATCTCTCCCGGACATAATATACAATACGATAAAAAAACCTATATGATATTAATTAGGAAAACATTACAAATATATGCACCCACGTTATCATATAGAGAGGATTGGGAAACCACCACTATAAAACAATCCCCAGTGCAACAAGCTGAGATTTGTACCTCAACATCCCTTTGCGGCATCAACCCAGTACTTTGTGAGGTAAAGACTAAGATCACGTGATCAACGCTTCTTGGAGCTATCAAAACTCAAAGACTCACAAATGAGTACGACACTCAAATATTTCATTTTAATGCGCACTTAACTTAGAAAATATTTATATATTAATAGGGCTATAGGCAATTATATATCTAATATTAGAAACTACGATACATAATTTACCCTTGTTCCAAATTATATAATATTATTAGAAGTTATTAAATATTAAAAAAAAAAATCAAAACCACACAATAACAAAGAATAGTTTAGAGTGTACTATGACTACAATGTGTTTGTAAGCATAACTTAATAAAGGATCGCCACTAATGAGGCTCGCACGCAAAATAATACTTTAGATTCTCGATAAGCTGCAATTCAACGGAGTAAAATAACTATAATTTCAGAGACCGTGTAACCAACCAAGTTGTTTGGAGTCGAAAACTCTAGCCAGCATATGTGCAGGGATCCAACCAACCCAATTATTTCCTTTGCTAGAGATGTTAATATGTCTTATTGTTTGCTGGAACGAAAGTATTTTGTTGCTATTTTTAATAAAAAAATTATTTAAGGGTCCCAGGTTCAATTCCTGCCATGACCAAAATATTGATCATTGGTAGAATGTAGTTTTAGCCTTTCATAGTGATGAATTAACGGCTAGGGGTTGGATGTTGTGTCTGTTCTAGATTTAAGCTAGTTTATAAGTTATGTCATGATATATAATATAATCAATCGGTTCAGAAAGTGCACGTTAAATACCTCAGATAAATGAAAAATGAAATGAAAATTTAATAATATTGTAAATTCCAGGGATCAATAGAAAAATATGATGATAATAATTCATACCTTTGGGACATAAGTGGCTGATTCTAAATGAAATTGATGTGCCGAGTCCAAAAATGCCACTAATCTTTGTGTCATATCCGCATCAAAGGATGTACTCAAGTTTGTACCATCATAATCATCATCATCATCATCATCATCATCAATATTTAGTATGATGGCAGAAATAGGTAATGGCGTGTCTGAACTACATCAAATTCTAGCGCGGTTTGTGCAAAGATTAGCCAGTACTAATGTACCATTGCCCAGGGAGACCCCCGAATGTACTAAACGTACATACTTTCCGTGGAGGCTCTTTCCATGTCCCGATGAGATGAGGTGATGGTGATAGTGAGTATGAGGGTGATAGTGAGTATGAGGGTGATGGTGAGTATGAGGGTGGTAGTGAGTATGAGGGTGATAGTGAGTATGATGGTGATAGTGAGTATGAGGGTGATAGTGAGTATGAGGGTGATAGTGAGTATGAGGGTGTGGAACCAGTAGAAACACAACATAAATTAAGTCCAACCAAACAAACCCTGGTGACCATATGAATTATTCCCCTTTCGTAAAAAAAAAAAAAAAGTCCCCAGTACCAGGCGGGAATCGAATTAGGGACCTCTAGGTCAGCAACCAGGGACTCTGACCACTAAACCACGAGGTCAGTGGTTTAGTGCCATACAATAAATATAACATGCAATCATCTTCATGAACATTTTACATTTTAAAATACAAAAACTTTATAAATGTATGCATCATACAAAGTAATATGTGCATTTTATATACTTAAAAAGGATTGCCACAGATGTTTTTTTATAGTCTGTGTTGTATTCCCGCTTAATAAATCATCAGTAATTTCACATTATGTAGATATCCAAGCAAACTTAATAACTCCTTTCCATCGTGGATATGTCCTGATGAAAGTGTTCCCCTTGATCATTCCCCACAGCTCCCAAATTATCAGGAAAAACAAAACAAATGTGAATGTAGAAAATGAGTTTTCAAATATATTTGGCATCCCATATCTTTATAGTTTTGGAATAAAGTCTACACCCGATATTCATAATTTTATTCTTTACTGTTTCTAAGAAATCCATGCACACTGCTTTAAGGTAAAGCCAAGCGATGATAAAATTAAATCTTCTTTGTTATTATTTCATTCTCTTCTCCTTATTTAAAATAAATAAGGCCAAGAGGTTAGTTCAGTATCCTGTAGCTTCATTACAAATACATCATCTTTCAGAAGTTTCTTTATTTGGGAACCGATGAAAATTCCTTCTTTCAGTTTAGCATCTGTCATATTGGGGAAAACATTTGCAAGATAAGTTAATCCTTTTATTATTTTATCAAAGGCCTTAATGAAATTCTGCATCAAATAAAACTTTATATTATATAAAGGGGAGGAAGAACAATTTCTGTTTTCAACCAGTGTAACATATTTACATTACTTTTTCCGGGTGAATATTAGCTTCTCTTTTCCCATTCTCTTTTTCTCTTTTCACAGTATAGTGCTTTTCTGTTGCCTGACTGTCCTACAAACATATAAAACAACAATATTTTGTGAAACCTCCCCTTGGACCTGTAAATATTCCAATAACCTTAAGATCACCACGGAGACACCAAGAGTAGACTTTGTACTTTATTGCACTCAGAATCTTCAACATAGTTCCACAAGTTTCTTTCAAGACAGCGGCATGAATTATAGGAAATGAAAAATATTTATTTCCACTGTGCAGCAGAACTGTTTTTGAAATTTATTTCGATGCATCCATAATTATGCGCCATTCATTAGGATTGTGTCCAGTGGCTTAGTTATTGCATATTATCTTTATATCTTCCCCATGCTGTTCTTCATGTAGTGAAATACTTGGAATACACTTCAGTGTGTTGTCAATACAATCTTATTTTAGTTACTGCTTCAAATAATTTCCAGTGCTGTAACCAGGAACCAAGGAGTTCATCTTGATCTTTGGTTAACTGTAGGTTACGAACTAATTAATTCTAATCTTCTTGATTAATTTAATGTAGTGGATCTTCAGTTCCCGGTTGGTAATCCAAATCCTTAGTGGATGGTTCAATAGAGTTTGCAGCACATTCACCTGCACTATCTTTGTCACTGGTTCCTTCATCCCATGCTTTTGGGGGAACTGTTACCGACAGGTCTTCACTATGTGCAGCAGGCTTTATTGCAGTTGAGATGTTCGGATATTTTAAACTGTGCTTTTTTTTTTACACTCCTGATATTTTTATCGTAAAAAAAATAGCAGTCATCAACGTAGTTACAGCAAAAGGCATAGTTTTGAGTATCCCAGTTAGCTACATCCTCACATTCATTGTGCAGATAATACAGTACAGCAATACAATTTATAGACAAAACACAGTAGATAAAACTACTTTCCAAATAAAATTAGATCAGCCGCTCACGTTATAGCTCTCTTTCCGTAGATGAAAGAGCTGTTGTGTGCACATATATGCAATAAAACAACGATATTCTCCAAACACTACTGCCATCTATGAGCAAATGCTAAACATATTTGTAAATGTATCTGATCAGTGTCATGTTTTAGTCATAAGTTACTTATTATGTTCACATGCAACAAAAATACTGCAGGTCACTCGTATGACAGATCAGAGACATATTCCCTTCACTAAATCGTATTACCTGTAAATACAAAAACCTTTATAAACAAAAATTGTGACGTAAAGTGAAGTTTTTTTGTTTGTTTTTTTGCATTTCCGAGACCTACACACAAAAATGGACTCAAAACAGCCAAAACAGCCAAAACAGCCAACATATTAATGGTAATAAAAAATTATGTTGAATAGTATAATTAGTCTATTTATCAGCTACATTAATTCACCCAATTATTAACGTTAATGGGCGGAGTCAATATTTTTTCTATAAATATATATACGAGTGAGAAAATATTCAAGGCAGAACTTGTTAACAATGACCTAGGAGGCCAGGGGGGTCAGTACAATCATGATCGACCTTTTTATCTACCAAATTCTTTAGTATTAAATTTTTGAACGTTATCTTAATTTAGTCTATTATCTCATAAAAACACTAATCGATGGGTACGTGGATAGAATCTCACTCTCATAAATTCGGGGGGAGGGTGACTTTCTTTAAATGGTTTTCCTCTCTATCTTTACACAAGAAAAAGTACATTTCATCTAAATTCTACCTTCCTCATGCCTATCACATTAGCATTATTTAAAGTCGTGTAGTCATGATAACAGTAAGACGCGCTCAGTGAAAACACCCGATAAAATATATTTTTTAATAAACGTGTACTGTATAATCAATTTTTGTCGCCAAGTTATTTTAACTCTGTACGAACTTAATGTGCAGTCTAATTTTCACATAAAGCATCTTTTAGAAACTACACACTTTTGCGGCCAAAATTGATAATATTTTCAATATATTATTAATATTATTTTATAGGTATTGACAATAAATATATATGTATAAACAATAAAAACTGTAGATCAGATGACTGACGTATGAATACATGAAAGTAAAACTACTTCTAACTGTCTGATAAAACTGTAGGTAAGTACAGTTAGCATTAGCATTATATTAGGAACTATTTTTAATATAAATATAACTAACAAGTTATCAGATCTTTCATTTTGTTATGTAATAATAATAATCTTAGACTAATTAATTATTGGTAAGGTATTTAAATGCATTTCGAAGCTTTTAATCGATAGATTTTTATTTGATATTAATTTCTTATCTACATCAAAAACTAAAACTTGATATGATTAAACAGACAAATATGTCGTTAGAAGGAATAGTCATTTATGATAGTATAAATATTATTATTTTAAACATTTTTTATACTCTAAGACATTTCATAGGTTTAACACACTGTCATGGCTCCCAATACCAAATACTATTTATTAGTTTTTTATTAGTTTATTTTATGACCACATCTTACTAACCGTTCGGGTTCGCTTATTTACTAATTATTCTGATAGTTTTAAGAATTAGGAAGGCTATATTTCTAGTAAGTGTACCCGCTTTAGCGTGGAGGAAGGGTGGAAAACAATTTTGGAAAAACCACCTTCAGTACAGCCGACTTAGATTCGAATCTCCCAGATCTCGAGGTCATCGGCAATCTAGTTTACTGTGGGAGTAGCGCCATAGTTCATGCGGCCACCGAAGCGGGTTACTATTAGTTATTTTTATAATATTTTTAATTAGATGTAAAACTTGGGTAGCCACAGTAATATTTAGTCAAGAGCTTCAAGAGTCCATGGGTCAGTTTAAAACGTTGAATTTAATTTCTGTTTTAATTAGAGATCTTATGGTGTTTTAGAGATTCGAAATTCGTAAAAATCTCAAAAGAATATCTCGAATACAATAACTATGAACACTTTAACTTGATATAACAATTTTGAGCCGCTGATAAATGGAATTATATAGACTTGTGTAGCTATAAGAATAACGGAATCACAAAAAAACTATTTTTATAAAATTGTAATAATATAATTAATTTACTAAAAAAAGTGTTCTCTTTGTTGTTAATGACAACAGATATGACAAACCAAATATAATTTGTCACTGACACCAAGCCTTAAATAACTTTTTTAAATTCAATCATGAATATTTTCATTTTGACTTAAGTCGTACAATCTTAAGGATTCGAGGATTCGAATTTAGATTCGGATTCGAGAAATATAGGATTCGACCTATCTCTAGTTTTTACTCTAAATCAGGAAGATAAAGTGTTTCATTAACAAAAAAAAAGGCTGCTTTATTGGCCGAATGTTCTTAGACAGGGGTTTCCAACTTCCCGAGGGTCACAACTTAATCAACAATATTTGCTGGTCATAGGTAAGTAGTGTTCACAACTATACACTACCTTGTTTACTATTTCATTCATAAGCTCAGAGAAGTAATAAATAGAAAGTCTATAATGGTCTTGCATTAAATTAAACGTAAAACCATTACAAACTTTAGGTGATCTTGGTTAGTTGCCGGCGGAATGAGGTCATCTTGTGGATTCAGCATCAAAACATGCTTTTAAATATATGCAATCTGAAAATTATTAAATATTTAGAAAATATGGGCGGGAATATTTTTCTCTCTTACAACATATAAGAAGCACTACCATCATGCCCAATTAAAGTCCTTTGATTTATTTTATTTTTTTAGCTGGGCCTTCGTGGATATTTTAATAAGTAAGTGAAACATTGAACCTTAATTATACTATGTAGTATTATTTAGGTTTTAAGGCACGTTAAGACACACCTTAAAAATTATATTAAATTATAGTAAACATTCTTTAGGAGAAATTTACAATAATCAATCCGCAAAGCAGATTAATTTTCTAGCCAAACCCCAAAATACAGGGTTAAGAATAGTACTAAAATAACGTCTTTAAAAAAAATCAAGCATTGTTCTCAAATGGCGTTAAAATATTCAGCCAGCTTCTTAAAAGGAGTAAATAAACCTATACTTAAGCTCATTATTATAATCAAACACCAAGCGGCTGTACCTGAGACATTTCATCAAAATGTGAGACACCCTTAGGGGACCGTAACAAAGTTCAACCAGTGAATATCGAGAAGATATGAGAGTAATTAACATAACACGGCATCAGCTCCTAGAAAATAGGTGATACACCTTCCCGGTTCTTCCACCCAGACTTCTCAAGAAGCCAGTGCAAGTGAAAGATTGCCGTATTAGGAGTGCGTCAGCGTTACCTGCATTACCCCACGTGTTCCGTGACGTCACGAGGCTGGGGGCTGGGCGATGACCCAGTTGATGCTGTGACGGTGTTGTTTTCAGCCAAACACCTACTAAGCCATCGGGGAGGAAGAACTGACCATCACTAACTTGGCTTCAAAATAGATGGATTTCCATTAGTTAGATTCAATGTTATTATTTTAAAATTAAGCCTGCTTTTTTAATCAAACCTACTTCTAAGACCATGCAATAACAAACATGATATCGTTTTTAACCCACTTCGGTGGTAGAATGTTCCAAGGAAGTGTTTACAAACCCACAGCCCTTACTATCCGGTCTGCAGTTATAACGAACACAAAAAATAATAGTTTAATTTTACTCTGTAGGCTATATAATTTTGAACAAAAAAAACTTAGTAATATTTCAAACTCTGTTATATGTTTTTCCAACTTTCCAAATTTTTTAAAACTTGACTGTGGGAATCTTTATTTACATAATTAAATAAATACTTTTTAAGTGTTTCACTATCCTCCATAAACATCTTAGGCAATATCTAGTAGTTAGTATATACTTGTATCGGTGGCCACGCGGATTACCTGTCAGGCTGTTCTGGTCTAGTTTGCCACTATCGGGGAGGTCAAGGTTCGAATTCCAGCCAGATGTACAAAAGGACAGGTTTTCTGAGATTGTTTCCCACACTTCCTTAACTCAAATGCGGTTACATTTTCTCATCCCTTACCTACTAGCTTGATTCAAATGTGTTTAGTCAGAACGGTAGTAAGATAAGGTGCATATCCACTTCAGTGGCCGCATGGTTTAAGGCGCTACTCTCTCGCAGTGGAGCCGATGACAGGGAAATCAAGGTTCGTATCTCGGTCAGGTGTACTGAGGGTGGTTTTACCAGAATGGTTTACCACTCCTTCACGAAAATGCGGATACACTTTATTTAAATATAGCCTTCGTAATTTCCAAAACCATTAGCGTAATTAGTACATAAGCGCATAATCCGAACGGGTAGTAAGACACGGTGTGAAAAAAAAGAAAAAGAAAGGTGAGGTACAAAAGTAGAATTTGTGAAAATGGTCCCTTTGTCCGCGACATTGGACTAATTTGAGTTTGAGACCTCTATACTGCTCTAGGGCGTCACTCTCGTAGACCGACACCTTATCTCAGTTGGTAGTGTGTCTGTTTCCTGAGCTAGGGGTCGCGAGTACGATTCCTGGCATGGCCTAAAAATGTATCATTGTTGAAATATGGGTTTCCCCTTTCACAAAAATAAACCAATGGCCGGGAGACTGGATGTTGTGCCTGTTATATATTTAGGTTAGCTTATAAGTCGTGTATTGATATAATCAGTCGGTCTAGAAAGTGCAAGTTAAATACCTCAAATAAATGGGGGTAGGGGGGGGGAGTAATTGAAATATCACTCTCGTGTTAAACTGGACTACTGGTGACGGGGATTTGAACCTTGCTCTTGAGCCCGTATTCACATCCAAGTGCGATTTTCCACATTCTTCAATCAATAACAGCAAAATTAGTGGCTATTAAATAGTTTTTTTGTTAAAAATATTCGTGTTTCAATGTGGTTATATATTTTTACCATAGTGATTTCAATGGTGATAGTACCATTGTTTTCTAATGAAGACACCAGTTTACTACAGCATGAAGAACTGCTTCGTTTGCGCTGTATTACCTACCTAAGTTACACATGAAGACTACAGGTTACCACAGCATACAATGTCTGTTTCGAGCTGTATTACTCGCCGTGGGGTGAGAAAGGTTCTTCCTCCTGGAAGATCATTATATCCAGGTCCCTGATCTCAGAGATGACAGCTGAAAGTTCCTAATCATGGCCTCGAAATAAATCTCCATAAACTATTTTGGTGCGCAAGTGAACTTGACTTTGTAGAGAGTTATTTCGTGTTCCATATTTCACTGGAGAGCTACGGACACACTTGCACTCAGTGGCGTAATTATGGCCATACAGGCGCTGCAGCTGCATCCGGGACCTTAGCCAAAAGGGGCCCTGGCCCCTTGCAGACACCAATATATCACGGAGAGGCAAGAGGCAATACACAGACCGTAAAAAAAATCGACAAAGGAATGATGATATTTTAGTGATGTGCATTTGTGACTTGTTTCTATTTCTCACAGCAACAGTATTGCTGAACTTTTCTGATGAAGAAGTAAAGAGAAATGCTCTCAAATTATGATGGTGATATTTTAATGACTTGTCAGAAAATCTATCTCTCCAGTTGTATCTATTAAAACTTTGAAGATAGAAGTTGAAAAAAAAAAAAACCAACCATACGACAGCTCGCTGAATATGTTTTATTCAAATTTTCAGACATGAACTCCAGTTATCCCGATGTTTGCTCACTTCTTTTTATTTGTTTGACTATTCTTTTTTCGGTAGCAACAGTAGAAAGGACATATTAGCTCAGTCGGTAGTGTGTCTGCCTACTGATCTAAGAATCCCTGGTTTGATTCCCGATATGACCGAAAATTTGTCATTGATATGGTATTGATATTGATGATATGATATCATTGAATATGGGTTTACCCTTTCACATTGATAAATTAACGGCCGGGGACTGGATGTTGTGCCTGTCCTAGTCTTAAGTTAGGTTATAAGGCATGTGAAGCTACGCCAGGCCTAGCCAGCCGGTAATGGAAAATATATGACTTGAAGAATAAATTTTAAACATGCAATATTCTGTAAATATATGTATTTTCAAAAACCTGCATTTTAGTTTTAGCATTATATTTTATTTGACCTGAAAAGGGGGGGGNATATATATATTTTTTTCCATAAACATGCATTTTATTTTTATCATTATATTTTATTTGACCTGGGAGGAAGGGGGTTTAGGCGGTGCTGATGGCAATGTTCGCATCCGGGTCTTTGGTTTGTAGTTACGCCACTGCTTGCACTTGTCTCGGCCCAAGGTGAGATACACTTCCCTTTATCGGATGTATTATATTCTTGTAAAGGATGTTTGCAAATAGGAAGTCTTGTATCCTTGTAGAGTATGTTTCCAAGGTGGGGGTGTTTTGTATCCTTGTTGAAGATGTTTGCAAGGAGGGATGTCTTGTATCCTTGTAGGGGATGTTCCCAAGGAGGGGTGTCTTGTATACTTGTAGAGGATGTTTTGCAAGGAGGGATTCGTGTATTCTTGTAAAGGATGTTTCCAGGGAGGGGTACCTTTTATATTGGTAGATGATGTTTGCAAGGAGGGAAAGTGACCATTTTTGTCTTGGATTTTTCGGGGACAATCACTCTAAAATCATTGAATATAGTTGAAGGAGGTAGTTGCCATTTAAATGTTATATAATAATCTGCTTATAGTGCTTTTGTTATTCGTGTTATTGAACAGTTTCAAAAAGTTAGGCCTAGTTTATATATATATAGATAGTTGACATTTAGATTTCTTATATTTTTTGTATATATTCATTTTTCATTCATTTACTTGTGGTCATGCGATGCATGTTAATAATGTTTTTTTTAAATAATTTATGGCAGGATATATAATTTTATTGATTTAATCGAGGGAATAAAATCAAAACCACTAAAGAATGACTGATTGTTGTTTATTTAATGCAAATACAATATTTTATACAACTAATTTTAATTTTATTTTTCAATATTGACTAAATATTTATACTATTCCTTTAATAAATTATTGTCAATAGCCCTCACCTCACCCACCTTACTTCAGTCAGTATAAACTACAAGTTATCGCCAGAAGTATAAAGAGCAATACGGTGTAGGGCAGCCGTCCTACACTTGCATTTAGCTGTGGTGTTGCGACCATCAATTGGGCACGACAGTGACCAGCCTGATATACAGCTCTTTTTGTATTTTAACTGAGCGCATCGTACGTTGGAGGTATAGTGTCAATCGCTCTAACTTTCTGAGTAAAAAGGTGTATTTTTTCCCCCCATCAACATGTTCTTTGTTGCTAGTACGGATCTTATAGAAAAACTACAAATATCTCCTATGGCTTTAGAATTTCTTCTACTGACTGCTGACTAGGCTTATCAGTCAATCTACATAAAGATCGAGGTGATATCTCCGTACGTATGCATTCCAGGTGTCTCATGCAGTCCTTTTGCTTCTTCTTCTTCTTCTTCAAAAAATGGACAGAGTGTCGCACCCAGAGATTGCGTGAAACACTGATAAGGACCCAAATATCATGGGTGGAAAAGAACAGGCAGTTCTTTACAACTCAAAATGCAATCCATAGTTGACAATATTTAGGAGTTGTTCTGAGGTGATGGCTTGAATTAAAATGTCAATGTCTACATTGCGTATTTCGGCTTTGTTGTATCTATCTATGCCTTACAGCATCACATAAGTGGAGTATAATGCGAGTGTCTGCTTCTTTGTATGAGCGTGGGCCCAGTCAAGAAAGATCTTAACAATTTATAGAAGTAACATTAGTACTATTAATAGTAATTACCTGCTTGTTCATGTGATTAGTTGCTAAGGTTGTTGCCAAAAATATAATTTGTGAAGGCTTGTTAGCCTTGTGGTGACGTTGATCTTTTTACCATCTCTTTGTCTTGGTAGAATTAAATTCTTCAACAAAATGGGCCATCTCAGGACCAGATAGCATCCAACAATGCAGATCTGTTAGGTTTTTTGGCAGGCCTACAGCCCCTTCATCACGTTTGACTAATACGTTATTTTGTAATAGGCCTGATCAATGGCAATAACAGAGAACGCACGCTTTGACTTTTTTGTAACAAACTTTCTTTTCATGAATTCTGAATAGGTGTCAGCATGATGATTCTTAAGTGAAAGGTGAACAGGAACCTATTGTGCAAATGGACCAAATAAAATAACCAGCGAGCAATATTGGAGAGCGCCTATATATACAGAGCTGAAAATCTCCTTCTCGTATCGCTCTTTCAAAACTCATCAAAGGAGTTCTAGTTTTAGAATAATGTGCCAGAATCTAATTTGGGTACATACATCACATATTTTTTCGCACCAGTATTCAAGTGACTTAGCTTGAATACTATCATCAATGGTTGTACTTATTATATGCCCACTGCAAGAGTAAATAGAAATTACTGGCTGTGATTTTATGAGCCCTACGAGTACGAGTCGCTTGGGATCCTCTTATAAACAATAAGATTTTCCAGCTGTGGTGGTATCCTTATGAGCAAGTGCTACTGTCTACACATATTCATCCAAGAGATTTACGAGAACCTTGAAAACTGTCATATAAATATGCACTCCACCAAACATTACAATGAATATTTCTTTGCCATGAGTTGTTGAGCAATTCCACTGGATTTGTTTTGCTATTGCTTAGATTGCCTGGTCAAACGTAATGATTGGACTCAACCAGGATGAAGCCCTTAAACTTCTGTATTCGTAATATACAGTGAATGGCGAATCATGGTCACTGATCTAGCATGGTCTGGAAATATTGGAAGCAGGAATAAAAGTGTTAATTCACAAAGTTTAATCTCGTTGACTTGTGTTGTATCCTGCCCAGGTGATTATTTCACCATAGCTAGTGGCATAACTGGGTAACCAACAAAGTTATCTTCTACTCATGGCAGAGGACAATCAGGAACAGGAGTGGATCCTGGTGTAGATCTTAAGATGTTTAGCCACGTTCTCGCCATACAGATTTTTAGTCACTATCCGATCAGTCTCCGTAAAATCATCTGAATATTAAAATATTGATATTCCTGTACCATGCAAAGAGTCATGACATGAGTTGTATTAGATCTTGGATTGTGATTTATGTGAGTATTGGTTGTGGCATTCTTGAGGAGCTTGACTGTGCTTCAAAGGTTGGGCCGTTCGTAATCAAAACAACTAGTGATAAGAGATATGCTGGTTCAGAGTCTTCTTGACACCTTATTTCAAAATGATCCATTGAAGTAATTTTTACTTTCTCTCTATCTTACAGGTAGAGAAAGTATGGTGATCGTCAAAAAAATCGAACTCGAGATTTTGATGAATTTTGACGTTTCATGACTCCCTGAATCCGAAAAAGTGGTTTTTGAATTTCCGTCTGTCTGTCTGTCTGTCTGT
>CABFWB010003347.1:70737-81306 GCA_902151455.1 Timema bartmani
AAATCGAAATTTTAATACGAAGTGTTGACCCTTGTGGAAGACATTAAACTGTTTGAAATGTTCTTAGGTGGACAAAGATGCGCCTCTTTTCTCATTGATTCTATATCATTGTATATTATTTTATGCGTGTTCTTATGTGGAGTGGTGATGATACAATGTACATTATTCCGTTCAGAAATCTTACGAGTTTATAGAAAGAGAGAGAAAGTCTGTGCGGTGCGCCGTACCATTTATTTATTTTAAGCATGTCTATTATCACTATATTTGCTGCTTTAGCAAGATAGACGACACTATCTGTATCTTATTCACCTGCTTTGCTCAGTGGAGACCCCATTTTATTATTAAATACGAGTACAAGCATCACATCTCGGCCTTGCTCAAGTAATTCCTTATCAGGAAAGTAGGCAACTATCCTGTTTTTAAGTTTCGTTGAATGTATGCGTCTTGGAAAATCACTGCCAAGTTATTTCATCCTCAGGCTGTACAGATTTCACAAGTCAACAAGTTTAAGTATGGGTGAAATTTCAAATTTCCTTATATGTTCGAACATACTCGATTTATAATATAGGCTAAGTAAGCCTACGAGGTGTGCTCAGTTAATTTGACCATCTTAGTTTTGTTGTCCCTTGCTCTATTATATTATGATACGAGGCAATGAATACTGTCCATGGCACCTTGTGCGATAAGATCACCTGCACTTAGTTTAGCAAGCAGGAGTTTGTCTTGTATTTTAATGTTTTCTTCTTCAATTCTCATTTTAAAAACCTAACTCTGAACAACAACAAAATTATAATAATACTACATCACTATTTTAGCACCTTTTTTAATGCATTTTTATGAAATAGTGTTTTGTGAACATATTTATAACATAAATGTAAGCAAATTCAGATTTAATATGGAAGTAATAGTATTAAATAGCACACGAAGGGCCAGAAAAGCAACTTTCCGAGACCGCCATTTTGAATCCACACCTATTTCTGTTAGGAGGAAAATCTGGGATAGCCTCATAGCCAAAATAAAACCTTTCTATTAGTAGTATATTTGCCCCAAGTTTCATGATTCTGTTATAAATATCATAATTCTTTCATATATTTCACCTATCTGCTGTATTATATGGACTTCTGCCTAAATTAGGGAACCAATAACTGCTTATATAATCACAGGGCCTACAGACTAACCTAACTATAAGATAACACCCAGTTCTCTAGCCGCTAATCCATCACTGTGTAAGAGAAAGCAACAGTTTCAACAAATATATATTTCTAGGCAATGCAAAAAATCAACCTGGTACTACCCACATCGTACTCATTTTAAATCGACTATGAAACTATTCATATAGGTGAGCATATAGACTAAACGTCAATATCACCTAGTACACCCAAAACAGGGAGATCAAGGTTCGGTTCCCGGCTAGATGTTTTGAGGATGATTTTTTAAATAGTTTCCCACTTTCTCTTCAAGCAATGTCAGTGTATTTCCTCTAAATTGTACTTTGTTCGTCACTAAATATAGATAGCACTGACGGGTTGTAAGAATAGATGGAAAAATAACTACAAAATTGTGCGCGTAAGGGATTGGTTTTAGATTTAGATTTTTTGGCCAATCGTTCTCCTTTCGTTTTGAGTTTTATATTGGTGAGATTAGTTTAACTAACTTTACGACAATCTTGTCCATTTTAGTCTATGTTCAAACACAGTCCCAGGTAGACTCGAACAAATTAGCTAATTAAGTGTCAAAAATATAATAATACAGCATTAGCAGCCCATTGGTACGTATGTAAATTATTCTCAAGGTCATCAAGAAGAACGCTTTTAGTCTATCGTTTGAAAACTAACATGATGCTTGTAGTATTAAGACTGTGAGATCAGTAAATGCTATCGAACTATGCACAAACATGTACATTAATATTATGTATGTACTTGGGAGACATGAAGTAAAATATATTGGCCTCAATAAACTTATATAGGTCTGACGGATCTAAACACGTGGGAAGTACGAGGTGTGTTCTCAACCAACCAGACTGTAGATCTGAAGGCTATAAGCAAGTGGGAAGTACGATGTTAGAGTTGTTGTACATAAATAATTTACTAATCTCTCTCTCTCTCTCCCTCTCTCTCTCTATACAAAACGGCTAAATTTTACCAAAAGTCTACCTCTCTTCATCATCATCATTATCAGTTTATTGTTCCAGTTATAAGAGTACAATTTGTGAGGCCTCCATTTATTTATACTTGATACATTTCTTCATCATTTATGGTCCTCCAGTCACCCCTCTTCTAGATGTCTTCCTGTACAGTGACCATCCATCCTCTTCCATCTCTACCTTTCTTTTCTTATTTTTGCGTAATCATTTTAAAGATACCGATAGCTAAAACGAGTAGCAAGATGGGATGCACAAAATAAAAGTTTTTACTAAAAATATAATTCCTAATGATTCTTGCGGTACCCACAAGTGCCAAAACATCAAAGAAAAGAAAATTAATACTACCTTTAACTTATAATGTATAAAGTAGTTAGGTACTGGCACAAGAGCCCTTCTACTTCATCTCCTTTGTCATTTTGCTACCTCATTGTCACTCATTGACCATTTCTTAATGATACCTCGGAAACGGGGAAAGATAGACAGTTTCTTCAAGACACCTTTTTTATTAATTTTTACTCCATGTTTTGTAATCTTAAGTCAAAATTAGAAATACTTACTCTTACATATTTTATTGCAGAAAAAAGTGTTACAATCCCGTCATTTTTACATGATGTGGGTGGGTAACGGTAACAGCACATTTAATTTATTAATGATTAAGGTTTCAATAAGTAGTATACAAATATTCGTTGTAATAGATTACCCTAAGCAGTTTTCATAATATTTCACACAACAGTCGTTTTTAGCTCTATCTTTAGGGGTGTGTACCGCCCTTATTATTCAAGATGGACCCTAGGTTGCTGATGTGAATTATTCTATTTTCACCCAAGGAATAGCCTGCCAAAGTTTGATGCAATGTTTTAGATACACGTTGTATATGTATATTTTTAGCACCACATCTTACTACCCAGTTGGGTTACGTACTTATGCACTAATTACGCTAATGGTTCTAGGGTAGAGGAAAGTTATTTTAATAGGAAGTTAACCAACATTTGCGTGGAGTGAGAGTGTAAAACCATTTTGGAAAAACTACCCTCAATACACCCAACCAAGATTCAAACCTCGATCTCCCCATCATCGACAGTCTAATCCACTGCGAGAGTAGCACCTTAGACCATGCGGCCACCGATATGGGTAAAATAAAATATTAAATGGTTAAGTGAATTTACGTATATATAATCCTCAATTTTATTCTATTTAGAAATATTATATTTGAAAAAACATACTGAGGGTTAAAAGAATTAAAAAAAAAAAGTACCGCATAGATTCTGAGGATTAATAAGGATAACAAATTATTGTATAGGTCCTATATTCTACAAAATACATAATGAGTGAATATATCACTCAATACCATTCAGATCACTCTTAGAAATTTTTATGTAGCTCTGGATGAAAAAAAAGACATGGCGCTATATAAACAACAAATTGGGTGTGTAGTTTATCTAAGAGTTTCCACTTTGACCCACGTTGACAGAAACTAATTATTTGACTATTTAAACTAAATAGAGTAAATAAACAAGATTAGATGAAAGTTCATCGAGCATTATTAATGTCTATTAAATGAACCATTTATGTAAAATATACAATCTATTTGTTGGTTAAAGTTGTGATTTGGTCAACGAAAATCTTGAATTCACCCCAATATGTAGTGTTTAACAAAAACTAATAAAACAGTAAGAAAGTTTACTTACAAAATATGCATGTGATTGAAGCCAGGACAGTCCTTTTAGGATCTATCTCAATATGTATTATTATTATTATTATAGTTAATTTTTTTTAATATGGATTTTCATATCACTTAGATTTCAACTCCATATAATATAGGGTTTACTATTTGGGAAGCACCAAACAATATTACTTACATAGTTAATGGGATTATGAAATCGAAAGCTTATTGCCTTACTTACAAAAGTACGCCCCCTCTCCCTATCTTGAGATAGTTCTATCCAGTCCATCTCATTACACCCTATCTCTTTCAGGCCCATTATAATCCTCCCATCTGCGTCTAAGTATTCCCAATGGTCTCTTTCCATTGGGTTTACCAGTCAAAACCCTGAACGAGGTTCAAGATTCTTCCATTCACGCTGCATGTCCTGCCCACCGTAATCTACAAGACTTGATAATCCTATCAGTGTCTTGTGATGAGTAAAGGGTATGTAGCTCATCATTATGTAACCCCCTCCACTTCCTAGTAGCTTCATACATTTTTGGACCAGATATATTCCTAAGCACGTTGTTTTCCATCACATTTTATTTATTTATTTATTTAGCACAGCGTCTTACTACCCGTTTGGGTTATACGCTTAAGTACTAACCACGTTAATGTATCAGGAATTGGGAAGGTTAAATTTAGAGGAAGTTAACCCGTATCTGCGTGAAGGAAGAGTGGAAAACCATTTAGGATCCCCCCCCTCCCCCCAGTTCAGCCGACCGAGATTCGAACCTCGATCTCCCCGTCCTCAGCAGTCAAGCTCAACACGAAACTAGCGCGTTAGCCAACTACGCCAGCGAGGCGGGTGCCATCACCATTAATTTATTTTCGTCATTTAAGATGAGATATCACTTTTCACACTCATAGAGAACAACTGGTAAATAATTATTGTTTTGTATATTCTGAGTTTTACATTCTTGGACAGCAGGCGATATTTCAACAACTTACTGACCAAATAATACCATACATTTTCCGACTGTATTATTTTCCTAACGTCCAATCTAATATCGTTATTTATAGTTAAAACTGTTTCTAAATATTTAAACTCATTAACTTTGTCGAATGATATTATGTTTTTCGCAGTAATCTCTAAATTATCGTTCTTGATCTGTGTTCTCGGTGTGATCTTATACTGCTAGAAGTAGAGAATCATACTAGTTCTACAGAAACAGTATTTAATTTTTTAGACAACAATCTTTATTTTTATATAAACACTGCCATAATATATCCAGCCGGTTTGGTCTAAGACAGGCATGTCAAACTTGTGGCCCTATTCATGATTTTATGCAGCCCGCGGACATATGATCTCTATTATTGAAGTTAAGGTGGGTTGGAAGGAGACGCGAAAAAAGGCCAGTGTTTGTGCAGTTTTTATGGCAAAACTTTTGTTGGACAAAATAAATAAAAGATTGCTCCAGTACAAACATAGAATTTAATTTTCTTCGCATGATGACCTCAGAATTTCTCGAATATCTGACAAGGGTGTTCTGGGAATTTAATGACAACCTTTTATCTTAATTTAAAAAGTTTGTTAGATAATGCCACCATGCTCATGATGGATATTCAGGAAATGTTTTATTATTATTATTATTATTATTATTATTATTATTATTAGCACCGCGTCTTACTATCCGTTCGGGTTACACGCACTTACGCTAATGTGTAATGCTAGGGTGATTGTGAGATGAAATGAAGGACCTACAGTTTAACGTGGAATCCGAACCACGGTGGAGGCCTGGCATTCCTCACATTCACACAAGTTGTGATTAATACACTTCTTGTCAGAGGTGAAGGAAGGGTTTGGCATTCAGATAAATCTGTGTCGAGACCTAGGATTGAACCCCGGACCCCCAGCACAGAAGTCTGACACCTTATCCCTAGACCACCAGGTCACCTTCAGGAAATGTTGATATGACAATGTGAAGAGAAATAAACTCTAAGTTTGTACTGGAACAATATTTTATTTATTTTGGCAAAAAAAAAAAGTTTTGCCATAAAAAACTGCAAAAACACTGGCTTTTTCTCGCTTCCCCTTCCATATCACCTTAATGTTCTCATCGCCTGCACATAGCCTCACTTCATCAGAGGTTTGATGGCCCAAAATCTCCCGCTCTACCAGATATTGCTAAAGGTGAGAGAGGGAGTGTCATAGGACCGCAAAAAGTAGACACAAACCAGAAGGGGTTAGAAACTTATATCAATAAGGCATAAAAAGAAAATGTTACTAATAAATTAAGTTTGAGGTTTTCATCAAGTGGTAATTTAAATGCCTTAAACCTAGTGTTTACGTTTGTTCTAGAACTAATTTAGGAAAATCCCTAGAATAATGCATGTGTGCAGGAAGTTAAACTATTTGACTGAGCGCTAGTAAAGATGAATATCTATCATCATACACGAAGACGTCGATTGCAGTAGCAAAGCAAGTGTCGTGTGTGAATCTAGTTAATTGAGCGCGGTCATCGTTTATTCCTGTACATCGCAAATGTAGCCGTCAATAGGAAGCGATGGCTCAGCCCCAGGAGAAAACAAACTGCAGTCGGCAGGCTAGGACGATTCAAAAGGCTGGGTCATAACTGCGGGAAGTAATAGGGGAAGTTTAAAGTTTTAAATTTAACACACTTGCCCGACATTTCTGTTACTAAGTTACAGCTTATAGAGTACATAGGCCTATATTAGTTTTAACACCGCGTCTTACTACTTCTTCAGGTTTAACACATATGTATTAGTTACGCCACTGATTCTGGGGTGAGGAAGGTTGCATTTGGAGGAATTGTACCCGAATTTGCGTTGAGTAGTGGAAAACCTTTTCGGGAACCCCCCCTTAATACACCCGACTGAGATTCGAACCTCGATCTCCCTGTCATCAACAGTCTAGTCTACTGCAAGAGTGGCGCGTTAGAACACGCGACCACCGAAGCTGGTAGCTGCTAGTTCACAATATATAAAGCTACTCACTTATATAAGTTTGTATTTTTCTAGGAGAGTGAAATAAGCTTATTATGCAATTTTATCTCAAAGCTCTTGCTGGATTTAAAGTTAAGTTACAGTTATGAACATCTTTAAAAAAAATTAGACTCGTATGTAGTCCCAATGTGTATTACATATTCATTTATTCAAATAGTAAAAAAAAAAACCTTCACCGCGGTTGTTCTTGCTCCGCAAGTTTGTAAAGAGCAGAAATGATAACAGAATGTTGAACTTATTTAAAATATCACAATCTCTGTGAATGATTATCTTTAGCAGTACAACCTCACTCCCATAAAAAAAAAGTTGTAGTGTTTATGTTTTTGTTTAGGCCTACTATTGACATAAAGCTCTGACAGTAGTAGCATGATCATATAATTGAGTATGAGGTTAAGAAGAGTTTTCAAAACATAAGCTATCCCTTAGACAGTTCACTTTACTACTCATAATAAACACAAGTGTTCAGTTTCTTTGGCAAGATCATACTTTATAAATTTTAGTTATAATAAAAACTAATCAGTAGACTAAGAGCTTTTTTTCAAACTAGGCATTTATTACTGTAGATGTATTCATTGGGTGCGGTCACTTGCTGAAAACTAGGTAATTTATTTATGTTCCACTATTTATTTGTTTGTTATTTCGCTAATTTATTTATTAATGTTGTATTCTTTGCGTGTGTTTGATGAAATTAATTTACAGAAAATTGGATGGAACTACTGGGTAGTGGAGGAGGTTACATGTTTATGAGTCACATACCTTGTACTCATCATATGACTTTGTTAGGCAAGTCTAGTCTCTTATATTACGGTGGGTAATACATGCAGCACGAATGGAAGAATCTAGAACCTTGTTCAGGGTGTTAACTGGCAAACCCAATGGGAAGAGACCATTGAGAAGACCTAGACGCAGATGGGAGGATAATATTAGAATGGACCCGAAAGAGATAGGTTGTAATGAGGCGGACTGAATAGAACTAGCTCAAGATAATAGATAGGGTGTAATGAGGGGGACTGGATAGAACTAGCTCAAGATAAAGATAGATATAGGGTATAATGAGGTGGACTGGATAGAATTAGCTCAAGATAGATATAGGGTGTAATGAGGGGGACTGGATAGAGCTAGCTCAAGATAAATATAGGGTGTAATGAGGGGGACTGGATAGAACTAGCTCAAGATAGGAATAAGGCGTAATGAGTTGGACTGGATAGAACTAGCTCAAGATAAGATATAGGGTGTAATGAGGGGGACTGGATAGAACTAGCTCAAGATAGGGATAGGGTGTATTGAGGGGGACTGGAGAAAACTAGCTCAAGATAGGAATAAGGCGTAATGAGTTGGACTGGATAGAACTAGCTCAAGATAAGAGATAGGGTGTAATGAGGGGGACTGGATAGAACTAGCTCAAGATAGATATAGGGTGTAATGAGGTGGACTGGATAGAATTAGCTCAAGATAGATATAGGGTATAATGAGGTGGACTGGATAGAATTAGCTCAAGATAGATATAGGAATGTAATGAGGTGGACTGGATAGAACTAGCTCAAGATAGATATAGGGTGTAATGATTGGGACTGTATATAACTAGCTCAAGATAAGATATAGGGTGTAATGAGGGGGACTGGATAGAATTAGCTCAAGATAGATATAGGGTATAATGAGGTGGACTGGATAGAATTAGCTCAAGATAGATATAGGATAAGATATAGGGTGTAATGAGGGGGACTGGATAGAACTACCTCAAGATAGGATATAGGGTGTAATGAGGGGAACTGGATAGAACTAGCTCAAGATAGATATAGGATGTAATGAGGTGGACTGGATATAACTAGCTCAAGATAAGATATAGGATGTAATGAGGGGGACTGGATATAACTAGCTCAAGATAAGATATAGGGTGTAGTGAGGGGGACTGGATATAGCTAGCTCAAGATAAGATATAGGGTGTAATGAGGGGGACTGGATAGAACTACCTCAAGATAGAGATATAGGGTGTAATGAGGGGAACTGGATATAGCTAGCTCAAGATAAGATATAGGGTGTAATGAGGGGGACTGGATATAACTAGCTCAAGATAAGATATAGGGTGTAATGAGGGGGACTGGATAGAACTAGCTGATATATAGGAATGGTTTTCAAAAATGGCAGCTGCACATCATATGATTTCACGTATGAATTTATAAAAGTAGATCTAATATCATTTTTAAACTCTCAAAGAACAACCAAACTTTCTACCGTGTTCTTTCTATATTACAGTCCAATTTTCATATAAAGGTTATTATCTTATTAGAGATAGAAAATTTTCTATATATACGCTTACGTACAGTATTCATATGCCAAACTATCTGTATCAGTATCTGTATCTGACCTTTAACATAATACCAATAAAATTGTAAACTGTTATCAATTTTGGCCTCAAACAAAGTTTGTATTTTCTAAAAGGCATTTCCTATGAAAATTGGACTGTAGGTGTAGATGTATTCATCCACATAGCTAAATTGTAAAAATAAATTAAAAAAACAATAGTATTTCTTCCATTAATAGTTAGGTTTTATCCGAGAAAGGTTAAAAATGTCATGACTACACATGTGTATAGTTTATTTAACTCTTTTTTTTCTAAACAATCTAATAAATAAGATATACTCGTACGTTTGTTGCTCTGTTGACTAATAAAGAGTCATTCTGTATAAGGTAAAGAGCAAACAAGGACTTTGAAATACTTCTTTGTGGTAGTATAGTAACAAAGTTCTCCGATACAATAAATCTTAAACTTGACTAGGATACATTCGAGGACATTGGTTTGACGGCGGCTCTATAGTAGGTGCACTAATAAAATACCTGACTGACCGACCATTGTTGCCAACATGAAGTGAAATATACTAACGCCAAGCTGAGAATAGCGTCGGGGCATATTTACACGCACCGGTGGTCACACATTTCAAGGTGTCATATACGCAATTTATATTTTATGTAGGTATTTAACATGCACGTTCTAAACCGACTGATTATATTACAGAACACGACTTATAAACTAACTTATACTATATAACAGACACAACATCCAACCCCCCGATCGTTAATCATTCTTAACTGTGAAAGGAGAAACCCACATTTCACCAATGATACATTTTACAGCCATGCCAGGAATCGAACCCGAGATCCTTAGTTTAGTACATATACACGATACTGAAAGAGATAAGGTGTCGTACTACATAATTAAAAAGAATTCAAGATATTCTAAGTACATCCTGTTAAAGAATTATATTATGTTGGTATCTTTACTTCAGACTTATGGCCGTTCTCAAGACCTTGACTAAGTGTGTGCTTTGTTGACACTAGCTTGGGTTTGTTTACGTCATCATAGGTTAAAAGGTGGAGCAATAGTGTTCTCGGAACCACACTATCACTCCACTAAGCATTCACTAACGTTCTTGCATACCACCCTCCTTGGATTTTAAGTTAATATTTACTTTTTCTCGACATCTCGTAGAGAGAAGTAGGCCCTATTGGGGTAGTAATTTTTTTTTTTTTAATTTTGATAAATGTTGATGTTTCGTGACCCCCTGAAACCGAACAAGTGTTTTTCGCGATGCCGTGTGTCTGTGTGTTTGTGTGTATCTCCTCGGGGGTACCTTGTGAAAACCCTAGATATCAAGTTTTAGCTCGATCGGTTAAATGATTTAGGCTACGGCCAGGCTTGCGACCTGGTCGCCGCGACCAGGACGCCGCGACCAGGTCGCGGGGAATGCTTTTTGTT
>CABFWB010003348.1:19190-61143 GCA_902151455.1 Timema bartmani
GCTTAGCTTAGCTTAGCTTAGCTTAGCTTAGCATTCTTTGTGTACCAGCCTTTACTGTCAGTATTACTTTTAGTCTCTACCACCATTTGCAAGACTGATGAACGGATACTGTTGTGATCAGAAAATTCGGATCACATCGGTATTTTCGTAAGTCCGCCCATCAGTACTGCCCCTACACGATCAGTCAGACTGTCAGTATTAATTATTACTTTATTATACAGTCTGACTGATCGTGTATGTGGCCCTATTAGGACTCTCAAAGCTCTACAAATCCTGGATAGATATTCATCCCGTCCATTCATTATTCATCCAAACGAACACACAGAGAGTTAAATGTCACCAGTTAAGGTGGAGTGTAAGGTAGTTGAGCCAAGTTCCGTAACTCTGCAGTGTTTACAAATAAAAATATTAAGAATTAAATAGCCAAAGCTATTATTTATGCTTTTAGTGAAGATTACTCCATCTAGATATCATATTCTGAAAATTGAAAAATGACACCTGGACATGGGAATCGAACCCGGGACCTCTGGCTTAGTACGCCGATGCTCTGATAGCTCGTGATATCAATATAATCACATACTTGTTGCCGATAATTTCCGCACGTCCATCATAGACTCTGCCTTAAAATATGAGTGAAGAATGACCCTGGACACGGGACGAATCCTGGATAGCTCAGTATTTAGAGCATTCGCGTAGTAAGACAAAGGTCCCGGGTTCAGTTCCCGTGTCATTTTTCAATTTTCAGAATAAAATAAAAATATATTTTTGAGCTAAATAAATAAGATGTTACTTCAATGGCAATGTTTATTTTAATTCTCCACATGTATTCCCAACAGGTTCTTGAATATAGTTTATAACCATGGTGGTATTTGGATCAGGCTAGTTGAGGTATGTTTGACAGATGCGCGTGGCAGGATACAGGTTGGTTGTCACTTAACAGATACTTTCGAAATACATAATGGGTTAGTAATAATATTGTGAGTTTGGACTACATCACTCGTAGCCCAGTAGTGGAAAGATTACCCAGTACTAACGTTCCTTTGTCCAGGGGACGTCCGAATTTACTAATCGTACTTCCTTTCTTAGAGACTCTTTCCATGTCCCGATGAGGCGATGGTGATAGTGAGTATGAGGGTGTGGGACCAGTGGAAACACTTAAACCTAACTTAAGCCTAACTAACCAAACTCTGGTGACCGGCTGGGGTATTTCCACTTTTGGGAAATATACCCGAGGTACCAGCAAGGAATCGAATCCGAGATCCGTAGGCTCGTAGCCATGTGCACTGACCACTACACCAAGGGGTCAGTTACATAATGGACTGAAATAAGGAGTTGCACTTTCCCATTAGTTTTTAATCTAACCTTAGGGTATGTTGTTAGCAAGGCCGTAGCCAGCCAATAATTTCAGGGGGGGTTTGGTGGGCACATCCCCCAATTGCCAGAAGCCAGAAAAAATCCTAAAGGATAAACAGTTCTAGAAGCTATCTGAAGTGTTTTTTTATGACAACATTACCCCTTAACTGCTGGAGGCTAGGACAATCTCTAAATATTAAACACCTTTAGAAGCTCTCTGAAGTGCTTTTTAGGGTAACACAGCCCCCTAATTTGTTCTTGTATCTTAATTTTGATATTTTTTGAACCATAAATAAAGCCATATATATTTTGTCCATAGAATTTCGGAGGGGGTTTGAACCCCCAAAACCCTCCCTTGGCTATGGCCTTGGTTGTTAGGGTAACGCAAGAGAATGGGGAAGGGTTGACATTAAACAGTACAATAACAGCTCTTAGGATAAGCAGATCATTTAGCTTTGTTGGGTGATAGTAAGGAAGATGTTGCAAGAAGTCACAGTTGTCTGAATGAGAAGATAATGTAGGCCATGAACTTTGTATCACAGTTGTCTGAATGAGAAGATAATGTAGGCCATGAACTTCGTATCACAGTTGTCTGAATGAGAAGATAATGCAGGCCATGAACTTTGTATCACAGTTGTCTGAATAAGAAGATAATGCAGGCCATGAACTTTATATCACAGTTGTCTGAATGAGAAGATAATGCAGGCCATGAACTTGTCTAGTTGTAAAATATACATTCCTGGTGAGACTGCAACTAGGTAGAGAGGGTTGCGTTGTGAAGGAGTAGATGTTACTTCTCAAGCAGGTATTTGTAAATAAACCTTACTAGCAGTTGCTAAAATGCCCGTTTTTTTAAAGGTATTTAACGTGCACTTTCCAAACCGGTTGATTATATCAACACACGACTTAATTACCTAACTTAAATCTAGGACAGACACAACATCCAACCCTCCTGCTATTAATTCATCACTATGAAAGGGTGAACCCACATTTCACCAATGATACATTTTTTCGGCCATGCCAGGAATCGAATCCGGGACCCTTAGCTTAGAAGACAAACACGCTACCGACTGTGTTCAGGTGTTGAAATAAAATGATGTTCATTGAATATTTTATCTTTTAAGCTTACTTTTGATTAGTAGAATTAGTGTTTGATTAATTTGTATAGATTTATTACGAGTTTTTTTTTCTTCATAGTTTTAGGTAATTTTTTGTTGCTGTAAATTTGAGGCAATTTTGTATAATTTCTACGTCAATAGGTATTTTAAATAATTCTTAGCTCATCTGTTTAAGATTTATATTCAAGAACTTACTGTTGGTATTACCATGTGTAGGAAATTAAACTAAACGTGTGTAGTTTCATAAAAACTCTAAAAAAAAAATCGGCCTTTTCAACGCGGGCAAGGAAATAAAAAGGACTGTAAGTGCAACTTTTTCCCGCGGTAGAGTTGTACCCTTGTTGCATAGAAACATGTTCCCCAGAGAGCATAGGTCCGTGGCAGCCAGTGTGGGTCAGGGGAAATGGAGAGGAGGAGGGAGGGTAGCAACAACGGAAACCCCCGCTAATGAATGCTGCGCGTCCATCAACATCACAAACAACTCTTTCGGTGGGGTTTGGGGGGGCAGGAGCGGCATATCACAATAAGTAGCCAGCATTCGATTGTTTGATTGTATAGATGTTGTTAACAACACGTTTACATAAGTAACAATTGGCTTCATCGCGGGTGGGAGGTGAGAGGGGAGGGGAACGCTTTATTCGGTGAATTAGAATTATTGTACGGCTCATTAAGTTTGGTGAAATTTATTTCCCAAGTAATTAGCAACGTACAGTAGAATTTTCATAAAAAAAGGGCCTTTTAGAAAGTAGGTTTTTTATTTATTTTTTTACATTATTAACATTCTACATTGTAACTAATATTCTTTATAGGTATTAATAATATAAATATCAAAATTGACAGCTGTAGTTAACATGACCTAGCGTATGAATACGAGAAAGTAGATCTATAGCCAAAACCCGCTTATGTGGTCGTATGGTCTAAGGCGCTACTCTCGTGTTAGACTAGACTACCGATGACGGGGAGAACTAGGTTCGAATCTCGGTCGGGTGTACTGAAAGTAAAAAAAAAGTTTTACATTCTCCATCCACGTAAATGCGAGTACATTTCCTCTAAATATAACCTTTCTAAAATTGGACTGTAGCGGTTTTCACTCGGTTAGTGTGTCTGACTCGCACTATTACTTTCTTGCGATCCCTGAGAGAGAGAAATTATTGTGATTGTCAAACAATTGAATGCGAGACCTAGATGACTCCCTGAATTCGAAAGACGAGTTTTTTTTATTAAAATGCATTTCTAGTTTCTGTTTAGCATTACAAACAAAATGGTGCAACTCTTTGAGATACAAAATAACTTATCAGAGTCCTAACTGGTCAGCTCTAAGAGGTCCTGTATCAGTCTTACCTGGTCAGTTCTAAGAGGTCCTCTATCAGTCCTACCTGGTCAGTTTTAAGAGGTCCTCTATCAGTCCTACCTAGTCAGTTCTAAGAGGTCCTATATCAGTCTTACCTGGTCAGCTCTAAGAGGTTCTCTATCAGTCCTACCTGGTCAGTTCTAAGAGGTCCTATATCAGTCTTACCTGGTCAGTTCTAAGAGGTCCTGTATCAGTCTTACCTGGTCAGTTCTAAGAGGTCCTGTATCAGTCTTACCTGGTCAGCTCTAAGAGGTTCTCTATCAGTCCTACCTGGTCAGTTCTAAGAGGTCCTGTATCAGTCTTACCTGGTCAGTTCTAAGAGGTCCTGTATCAGTCTTACCTGGTCAGTTCTAAGAGGTCCTGTATCAGTCTTACCTGGTCAGTTCTAAGAGGTCCTCTATCAGTCCTACCTGGTCAGTTCTAAGAGGTCCTGTATCAGTCTTACCTGGTCAGTTCTAAGAGGTCCTGTATCAGTCTTACCTGGTCAGTTCTAAGAGGTCCTGTATCAGTCTTACCTGGTCAGTTCTAAGAGGTCCTCTATCAGTCCTACCTGGTCAGTTCTAAGAGGTCCTGTATCAGTCTTACCTGGTCAGTTCTAAGAGGTCCTGTATCAGTCTTACCTGGTCAGTTCTAAGAGGTCCTGTATCAGTCTTACCTGGTCAGTTCTAAGAGGTCCTCTATCAGTCCTACCTGGTCAGTTCTAAGAGGTCCTGTATCAGTCTTACCTGGTCAGTTCTAAGAGGTCCTGTATCAGTCTTACCTGGTCAGTTCTAAGAGGTCCTGTATCAGTCTTACCTGGTCAGTTCTAAGAGGTCCTCTATCAGTCCTACCTGGTCAGTTCTAAGAGGTCCTCTATCAGTCCTACCTGGTCAGTTCTAAGAGGTCCTATATCAGTCTTACCTGGTCAGCTCTAAGAGGTTCTCTATCAGTCCTACCTGGTCAGTTCTAAGAGGTCCTATATCAGTCTTACCTGGTCAGTTCTAAGAGGTCCTGTATCAGTCCTACCTGTTCAGCTCTAAGAGGTCCTGTATCAGTCTTACCTGGTCAGCTCCACGAGGTCCTGAGGCAGGTCGGCGATGTTGTTATCGGAGAGGTCAAGGTGCACCACCGCGTTGAGCTGCAGCAAGGCCGAGGGGAAGAGGTTCAGCTGGTTGCTAGACAACAGTAGCTTGCGCAGTCGGGGGAGTCTGGCCAGGATCTCTAGGTTACTGCCGCCGCCAGTGGGGGTGGCGTGGGACCTTGCCCCCAGCTTGTTACGCCCCAGGAGCAGTTCCTCCAGCCCAGGGAACGCACTCAAAGAGTCTGGGAGACGCTCCAGGCCGCTGTCCGTCAGGTCCAGCCTGGTCGCGCAGCTTGTGTGCGTCGCCTGAAAATATAACACATGGAGTTGGAGCGGTCCGTAGCGTGCTCTGAGTGACGAGCATCCTAGAGCCCAGAGCAATCTCTAACAGATCAAGGACTTTTCCAACATCTCTACCACTTCTGCAACATCTCTAATACTTCTGTAACATCTTTATCACTTCTGTAACATCATTAATATTTCATCAATCTCTCTTATACTTCTTTAACATTTCTCAGACTTTTGTACATTTCTAATACTTCTGAGACCTTTCTCAGAATTTTGCAACATGGGAATCTAAACCCGGTGCCTTTGACTTCTGCGCATCGATGCTTTACCACTGATCCATCCTATCCCATCTAGAAACTAGTAACTAACTATCTAAAAGGGGTTCTATTTACGAGAAAAAAAACTAGACTGGCTCAGTGGTAGAGCTTTAGTGCACCAAACCAAGTGTCCCGGGTTCGATTTCCATGTTCGGATGGCCATTTACAGCTTGATTGAATTTGATGCAAATAAAGTTTTAGGGCCAGTTTCACAGTCAGACTTAGTACGTCTCAAGACGTACTAAGTCTGACTGTGAAACTTCTTCTGTATGTTAACACGAGGGCAATTTTCTTTCCGATCTGAGCAACATAGTTGTGATAATGATGTTTACATTACTTTCTGACTTTTGTTTGAGAAATTAACCTGGATAAAAAATTCGAATCCCAGCTAATTCATTCAAAAATCTCTTATTTACTCTAGTTGCTTTAGAAACTCGAAAGTTCATTACATCACTTTCAAAAATACGCCACCTATCCCTATCTTGAGCTAGTTCTATCCAGTCCACCTAATTACCCCCTATCCCTATCTTGAGCTAGTTCTATCCAGTCCACCTCATTACACCCTATCTCTTTCAGGTTCATTCTAATGTTATCCTCCCTTCTACTCCTAGATCTTCCCACCAGTATCTTCCTATTGGGTTTACCAAAAAATATTTTAATGGAATCCCCTTTCTGATTTATTACATTTAATTTCATATTTAATTATTACGATAGTCTGAATACAATTCTTTTTTCCTGCTTGGTTCTGCCCATTGTGCTCGAACGCCTGAAGAGCTCCTACAGTCACAAGCGTTAGCAAATAGTGGTCAACACTGCAATTGTAACAAATAATGGTCATCAATGCAATTGTAACAAATTGTGGCCCTCATGGCAATTGTAACAATTAGTGGTCATCAATGCAATTGTAACAAATAGTGGTCATCCCGGCAATTGTAACAAATAGTGGCCATCAATGTAATTGTAACAAATTGTGGGTCCTCATGGCAATTGTAACAATTAGTGGTCATCAATGCAATTGTAACAAATAGTGGTCATCAATGCAATTGTAACAAATTGTGGCCCTCATGGCAATTGTCCTGTATATTTCGGCCCGTACCTCTAAGGAATCCTGCTCTAGAGTATCCTGATCCTCAGACATGACGCAACTATCTTCCTCCTCGTCTTCTTCCTCCTCCAGCAAGATGGCGGCGCAGCGCAGCGAATCCTCGTCGCCGGTCCCCACCATACTCATTCCGGCGTGGCGTCGGGTCCTGTCCTGGTTTATCGTCTCATATCGACACTTGCCTTGCACTTAATGGAGGTTTCCTCTCAGGAACAATTCCCCCGGGAACTAAACAAAGCGCGTTCGTTCGATTCGGGTCCGACACTTAGTAAAAAATAATCACAAGTTTTTAAATCCCTTCTTTTTCTTCTTCTAAAGAGAGATTGAGAGAAATTTCAGATGGACAATTTATAATCTGGAAGTTAAAGTTTATTTCCCTACCGCCCTCTCGAGTATAATCTGAGGGTAAGTATTGTATGACGTCACATGAGACGAACGTTGTGGGTTTTTTCCCCTTCGTCAAGACAAATTAGCAGCTACGCCTTCCTTACATCTTTTTTTTCCCTCCTTTCTCTATAAAAAAATAATAATTAACAATCTAACATGCGACGGTGAGGGTTTTTTTTTGTCGTTTATAACTGTACCCCCATTTTTCTTTGCTCCGCGGTGTCTTGGGCCATGTAAAGAGGCAGAAAAACTGCCGAGATTCTATCAGTTTGTCGTTTAGTTACAAGAACTTGTGATGTGGTTTCTAGAGATATTAATAAATATAACTCTTATTTGTTTTATATCCGGAAGTATTTCGCATCACATGAAACCTACGTTTATTTTTCTCATGCGCATTTATTGTACTTTTGTTAACAGTATCGATAGATCCAACACATTCGTTTTTTGTTTTTTGTAACTTTTAAAATGTTTCATTCGTAAAAATGTACCTTCCTTTTTCAATAGTTTTTTAATTTTTTGTTTAAATGAGCCGGTATTTTTTCTATTTTTCAAATACAGGACACATTTCTTGAGACAGTTTTAATCTTTTTTTCTTTTTTTAGGATTGTATTGTTTCCCTAGTTTCTGATTAAAAAGAAATGGTTACGAGATATTGTGTAGCGTTCAAAAGACAACGAGAATTAATTTTTTTTAGCATACACTACTTCATAAACAAATACAAACATTTTAGGGACTGTTTATTAAAATCTAATTAATATTTTAGTGTTAAAATCAATCTTAAAATACACACATACACACTGTTTGGTTAGCAACATTTAAGAAAGTATTTCTGTCGGTTTTCTAAGATAGCTCACATTCATTCTTCGCCATGAGCTACCGATACATATCTCGTGTGTTTTTTCCGAAGCGATCCAACATGGCCGTTGTATAGTCTCGTATCAGCTGATTGGTCATCCATTCGACGCACAAACACGGTCACACATGGTCGATTCACATACATTGTTCGTTTAAAACCGGAGGGAGAAAGTGAAAACTACTGTTTCTCTACAACAACAAAACACAGTCCCCACACACAGTCTGTCAGATTAAACGAGTTATTTAAATGAACAACATCTTCCGGTAAACAATGAATGCTTCCTCCATGTTGATAAGTTGATACACAATGCCGTGAGGATTGTTATCTTTTCGCACGCGTGTAAAAGGATCTGAATAAAACGATGTCCTTATTTTTTGTTTTTGAAAACAGGTAAAAGTTTGTTAGCTCAACTTATTTTATATCATATTGATAAGTATTTCAAATATTCAATTTCATAACAAATGACCAATAGTGATAAACTAAAACAATAGTCGAACATCACTAACCAATATACGGAGCGTTACCATTTTATTTCTTTAAAAGAAATCGATTGAATCAACTCAATAATTTTGTAAACTTGAAACTCACAGACGTTCTTTTGATCGCTTTTGCAAATACATTCACCAGATGAGCTGTTTAGTTTCATATGTTCACTTAACTTGAAGATATTCCCCCCCCCCCCCTCCTACTAGGCCATAGAGTTCCAGAACCCACTCGATCCGACGTCCAACGTTCGATGCCATACCATAACAATTAAAACGTAAAAGTATCGTAAATGGGAGGAAATAAAAATAGAGCTAGGTTTTTTTTTTCACACGCAGATAATTTGATGAAACTGATTTGAAAAATCGTAAATCCTCAGACGTCCCATTTTCAGTTTTGGATTAGTACTTTTTTTTTAATGTAATAGCACCGATTTATTCCCATTCGTTAGCCGCGCGAGTCGGGTTCACTTTTTAATAAATTAAATTACTTCGCGAATTATAATCGGCGAAAACATCTTTCGTTTTTAAAAAAAAAACGCGACTTTATATCGATAACGTTTTTTCTTTAAATTTTTTGTGTCCCGTTGGTAGTCCCTAGGAGCCCGGTTCACGAATGCTGCCACCCGGGAATATTGCGACAGATGACAGACAGACAAGACTGCTCTAGACACGCATCACGAGCGTGCGAGGGGGGGAGGAGGGGTCCTCTACAAGATGTACCTACGACACGAGACCGGAAACAGCGCGACACGCTCCACACTGGTTGCCATGGTAATAACTGCGACATTCTACTGTCCGTTCAATAAACATAGGTCGGGCTCTGCCGTGGCCGAGAACGTTAGGTCCATAGTAATATTTTATTATTATAACACGAGATACAGTAGCCCCATGGCTTCTTTGGTGCTGACTGACAGTTCACAGCTGACTTCTGACAGTCAACATTTAGGTATATACCTAAATGTTGACTGTCAGAAGTGACAGATGCTAAACACATGTTTTTGCAGCTCATTTGGTTCGGCGTAGGGATACATAATTTGGTCTGGTAACTTTTCAAAGCCATCAGCTGTCAGTCAGCACCAAAGAAGCCATGGGGCTACTGTATTTAACCTGTACGTTCTGAAGTGAACGATTATACTGGTACATGACGGTATAAACCTACTTAAATCTATAATCGACACAACACTCAGCCCCCCGGTCATTTATTTATTTACGAGAAAGGGGAAACCTACATTTCACCGATAAATATTTCGGCCATGCTGGGGATAGAATCCGGGACTCTAAGCTCAGTGGGCAGATAAGCTACCGACTGAACTAAGGTGTCGGACTAAGTCCATAATGTTTTTATTCCCCTCTCGTATTGAATGGACATGAAGCGAAAAAAATAATCCATGCCTTTCTGAGAGGTCAAGGAGGCGGTGCAGGGTTGATAAGTCCTAACTTTTAGTAACTGTGAAAGTTGACGATATGTTTACAAATACAGCACAAAAATAGCTCGGATGGTTGAATAAAATTCTAGTAGTCAGTTACAAGGAAGATGAGTTCATTCAGATTTAAAATTACTATACAATTTACTCACTATATGGCATTAGGAACTCAAAAATTAATTGCCGCATTTACAAAAGTACACCATCTAGCCCTATCTTGAGCTAGTTCTATCCAGTCCACCTCATTACACACTCTTTCTATATTGAGCTAGTTCTATCCAGTCCGCCTCATTACACACTCTATCTTGAACTAGTTCTATCCAGTCCGCCTCATTATACATTCTACCTTGAGTTAGTTCTATCCAGTCCACCTCACTACACCCTATCACTTTCAGGTCCATTCTAAATATCTAATGTTATCCTCTCATATTCATCTAGGTCTTCCCAATACTCTCTTACCATTGGGTTTTTAGTATATTGGTATTTAAAAGAGTGATATGTGGGTTCGACGAACTTCCCCTCCGCCTTCTTAGGATTGCTAGGGTTAAGCCCCTTTCAAACGAAATTAAAATAATAAAATAACTTCTGTGGGGAGGGGGGTGTGTGAAGAGGATGCAAAGAGCAATCAAAAATAAATAAAAATAATATATTTTTTTACTAGAGGGAGTATACCCACATTTGCGTGGAAGGAGAGAGGAAAACCATTTAGGAAAAAAAAACATCCTCAGTACACCCGATCAGTATTGAACTCAGACCTCTCAGTCATTGTCAGTTCCAGCTTACTGTGAGAGTGAATCAGCAGACCATACGGCTACCGAAACGGGTAAAAGTAAATTAAAATATATAATTATATATTATACGTGAAAAGTGCCAGTGAACGAGCCACAGGTACCGTAACGTTGCCGGCTGAGCCAGAGGGGCTGATTGTAAAAAAAACGATGTTTCTAGGACGGGTAGTAGCACAAATCGTGCTCGTGGTGTTCGTGAAGCCCGTCACGCCTAAAGTCGCTGAGGCGGTGTCTTCACACCAAAGACGACGACGTCGACTTTATCACGCGACGACGCGAGGCCATATTTCGGCGTCGATCTCCGAAGGATGCTACCGGTTTTGAGGCCGTGAGTGTAGGGAGGGAGGAGGTCGACTCTTTGAAGGATCAGGATACTGTGACCTATCGAGACGATGTGACCTTGTAAGCGGTGGTATACCCCATCACCACTACCTCTAGGAAGGTGTAACAGTACAGGCTGTTGTTACGTTCCAACGGGACTGCTACAATTTGTTGTGCTACTCTTTTCATATATCGAGAGACGTCTAGTTCGAGTTCGGCCCGAGATAATGCGAATCACCGCTGAGATGATTGTGAGCTGAAAGGCTCGGGAGGGGGGGGGGCACTACACGACCTCAAAAAGTTCTCTCGCGCGTAATATAAACGTACAGTACAACTGGTTCAGTAGTTCGGGTCATATTTTATTCTAGACGTGTAGCAAAGGAAGGGGTGGGGGGGTAGGACATTATGAATTTATGATATACAGTCCAACGAAGAAACTTTATTTGACCTGTTATTGTTTAAAGGTGAATTCTCACGAGTCATTTCTAATGAATCATTAAAAATGAATACAAAATGAGCGTCAGAACACTCATTTCATTAGATTGAATCATTATTTAATGCTTTCATTAAAAGGCAAAAAGGAGATCTACTTTTCTTCATTTTTTAATGATCATTATTGAAAAATAAAAACAAGATTAACAGTGAGAACATTATTATGCTGTACAAGAAATTACTGAATTCATTTTTCTTTTAATGCAAAGATTTGGTTACATTTATTTATTTATGTTGTTATTAATCCCATCAGCCTTAGCTCGAATCGGGATGGCACAATATACTTGGTTGTGGGGATTAGCTAAACAGTACAACAGTAAGAGAGACTAGGAAAGTGGAGGCCATAAGAATGAAGTTTGCGAGACCAAGAGAAACAAGATTAGGAACGAAGTTATCCGGGAAAGAGTTGGAGTACATGAGATAGTAGAGGAAGCAAGACTGAGATGGTATGGACATGTAATGAGGATGTTGGAGTACATGAGATAGTAGAGGAAGCAAGGGTAGGATGGTATGGGCATGTAATGAGGATGGATAAGGAGAGGATGCCGATGGAAATTAAGTATGTAGGAAAAATACCGAAAGCAAGGCCAAGAAAGAGATGGGAAGAGTATATAACAGAAAGTGTGCAAGTGAGAGGAGAAGTATGGATGAAATTAAAGGAAGAAGAGTGGCGGAAGGAAAGAGAATATGGAGACATTTTACTAAACTGACCCGGCCACAGGCTGTAAACAGTTGTTGTTAATGATGATGATGATGATTACAGATGGTTCAAGATTATACCAAATATATAAGTAACAATTAATTATAAAGACATTCAACATTAGAACGGGACCACTTGCGACCTTGTATTGGATTTAACCCTCAATTCATGTAGGCTTACTTTTAATTAATACATTTTCTAACGTGCGATAACTGAACACATACATTTAACGAACCGCATCTCGCGTTAACTTTCTACACAGGGCCATTTCAATAAAATGGTAGTTGATCACTCTCATCATGATCGTCATGATTAATGACGCGTGAGAACTCGCATCAAGGCAGGCATGGGCCATGGGCCCTATGTGGCCTGGATCCATGATTTTGTGCAGCCCGCGTATCTTTTGATGAAACAACAAACAATTTAATCTGAGTTTTAGTTTTTTTTTAATTTGGGATTATGACATTTGGAAATTGGTTAATATTTGAAGGAAATCTAGTAAATGAGGTTGGCCCACCAAATTCCAAAAAATTTGTAATGACAGCAAATAATCAAGTGAACGATTGTTTTCTATTATGAAACGAAACAAACTTTCAATATTTTATTTGTTTGCGGTATTTAATTTAACGTGAACTTTCTGAACCGTTTGATTATATCGGCACACGAGAATTTCTATGAGCGGTAGCAAAAGGGCCTACCAATTTCCCCGGGCAAGGTATTTTCACATACCTTCCAGGGTTCTTTTACATACCACAATCGACATGGGACTGACGGCTTTACTTCCCCTCCGAAGAAAGTTGTGCTACGCGTTTTTATCGCTCAAGAAAAATCCGTTGACCTCGGGTGGGTCTAAACCCACGAACATCGGGTCCTGAGGCGAGCACTTTGAGATCATGGCTTAATAACGCGCATTCACTATCAAGTATGAAAGTTACTTGAACACAAGGTGTAACTTTCTAAAGTGATCTCCTCGGGAAAATTTACTTTCTACGCCTTTTCCCCTCAGTATTTTACATTTTGAATGTGGCCCTCATGGTCTAAGGAGTCACTTTCTCAATAAACTGGACTTAAAATGACGACAGGGAGATCCGGGTTCGGATCACAGTGGGATGTATTGAGAACTGATTTTTACTAAATGTTTTTACACTCTCCCTCCAAGTAAATTCGGATACATTTACTCTAAATTATAACTTCCTCATCCTCTAACTAATTATTGTAATTAGTACACACGCGTATAAACTGAACAGGTAGTAAGACGCATGTTTTTATAGCCACATCTTACTACCTGTTAGGTGTATAAGCATATATGATAATTACTCTAATGAGGCAAGGATAAGTAAGGAAGTATTTTAGAGGTAATCTACCCGCATTTGCGTGGAACGAAAATAGGAAACCATTTAGGAAAAACAGCTTTTAGTATAACGGACCTATCATATGTTCGAACCCCGATATCTCCCTTATCAGCAAGCCTAACACGAGAATGACGCCTTAGCCAGTTTAGCCGCTGAAGTCTTGTTAGATTCAACATTCGCTTTTGATAGATATTATTTTATTTTAAATTATACTCGAGGTATTTAACGGCTATTTTTTGAACCGACTGATTATATTAGCACGTAAATTATAAACTAGTTTAAAAATAGAACAGACACAACAACCAGCCTCCCGGCCATTAACTATGTCACTGTGAAGCCGACGATAATTTTTGTGTCCGTGCTGGAAATGGAAAACAAGGCCCTTAGCTCCGTAGGTAAACACGCTTCCTTAATACAACTGACCGGGTTTATATTCAAGTGCTTAGTAGAACCTTACATATCTACTACACTGCTAGCATACGTGTCAGTTGGTAGGTCTATGTAGCCAGGAGTACTAGACTGTACTATAGTGTTTTATACAACCTTACATATCTACTACACTGCTAGCATACGTGTCATTTGTGTGGTCTATGAAGCCAGGAGTACTAGACTGTGTTCTAGTGTTTTATACAACCTTATATATCTACTACACTGCTAGCATACGTGTCATTTGTGTGGTCTATGTAGCCAGGAGTACTAGACTGTATTCTAGTGTTTTATACAACCTTATATATCTACTACACTGCTAGCATACGTGTCATTTGTGTGGTCTATGTAGCCAGGAGTACTAGACTGTGTTCTAGTGTTTTATACAACCTTATATATCTACTACACTGCTAGCATACGTGTCATTTGTGTGGTCTATGTAGCCAGGAGTACTAGACTGTATTCTAGTGTTTTATACAACCTTATATATCTACTACACTGCTAGCATACGTGTCATTTGTGTGGTCTATGTAGCCAGGAGTACTAGACTGTATTCTAGTGTTTTATACAACCTTACATATCTACTACACTGCTAGCATACGTGTCATTTGTGTGGTCTATGTAGCCAGGAGTACTAGACTGTACTATAGTGTTTTATACAACCTTATATATCTACTTCACTGCTAGCATACGTGTCATTTGTGTGGTCTATGAAGCCAGGAGTACTAGACTGTACTATAGTGTTTTATACAACCTTACATATCTACTACACTGCTAGCATACGTGTCATTTGTGTGGTCTATGTAGCCAGGAGTACTAGACTGTACTATAGTGTTTTATACAACCTTATATATCTACTACACTGCTAGCATACGTGTCATTTGTGTGGTATATGTAGCCAGGAGTACTAGACTGTACTATAGTGTTTTATACAACCTTACATATCTACTACACTGCTAGCATACGTGTCATTTGTGTGGTCTATGTAGCCAGGAGTACTAGACTGTACTATAGTGTTTTATACAACCTTATATATCTACTACACTGCTAGCATACGTGTCATTTGTGTGGTATATGTAGCCAGGAGTACTAGACTGTACTATAGTGTTTTATACAACCTTACATATCTACTACACTGCTAGCATACGTGTCATTTGTGTGGTCTATGTAGCCAGGAGTACTAGACTGTACTATAGTGTTTTATACAACCTTATATATCTACTACACTGCTAGCATACGTGTCATTTGTGTGGTCTATGTAGCCAGGAGTACTAGACTGTACTATAGTGTTTTATACAACCTTACATATCTACTACACTGCTAGCATACGTGTCATTTGTGTGGTATATGTAGCCAGGAGTACTAGACTGTACTATAGTGTTTTATACAACCTTATATATCTACTTCACTGCTAGCACACGTGTCAGTTGGTAGGTCTATGAAGCCAGGAGTACTAGACTGTACTATAGTGTTTTATACAACCTTACATATCTACTACACTGCTAGCATACGTGTCATTTGTGTGGTCTATGTAGCCAGGAGTACTAGACTGTACTATAGTGTTTTATACAACCTTATATATCTACTACACTGCTAGCATACGTGTCATTTGTGTGGTATATGTAGCCAGGAGTACTAGACTGTACTATAGTGTTTTATACAACCTTACATATCTACTACACTGCTAGCATACGTGTCATTTGTGTGGTATATGTAGCCAGGAGTACTAGACTGTACTATAGTGTTTTATACAACCTTATATATCTACTTCACTGCTAGCACACGTGTCAGTTGGTAGGTCTATGAAGCCAGGAGTACTAGACTGTACTATAGTGTTTTATACAACCTTACATATCTACTACACTGCTAGCATACGTGTCATTTGTGTGGTCTATGTAGCCAGGAGTACTAGACTGTACTATAGTGTTTTATACAACCTTATATATCTACTACACTGCTAGCATACGTGTCATTTGTGTGGTATATGTAGCCAGGAGTACTAGACTGTACTATAGTGTTTTATACAACCTTATATATCTACTACACTGCTAGCACACGTGTCATTTGGGTGGTCTATGTAGCCAGGAGTACTAGACTGTACTATAGTGTTTTATACAACCTTACATATCTACTTCACTGCTAGCACACGTGTCAATTGGGTGGTCTATGTAGCCAGGAATACTAGACTGTACTATAGTGTTTTACACAACCTTACATATCTACTACACTTCTAGCATACGTGTCAGTTAGGTGGTCTATGTATCCAGGAGTACTAGACTGTATTCTAGTGTTTTATATAAACTTGCATATCTACTACACTGCTAGCACACGTGTCAGTTGTGTGGTCTATGTAGCCAGGAGTACTAGACTGTACTATAGTGTTTTATACAACCTTACATATCTACTACAGTGCTAGCATACGTGTCATTTGTGTGGTCTATGTAGCCAGGAGTACTAGACTGTACTATAGTGTTTTATACATCCTTATGTATCTACTACGCTGCTAGCACACGTGTCAATAGGGTGGTCTATGTAGCCAGTAGTACTAGACTCTACTATAGTGTTTTATACAACCTTGCATATCAACTACACTTCTAGCATACGTGTCATTTGTGTGGTCTATGAATCCAGGAGTACTAGACTGTACTATAGTGTTTTATAAAACCTTACATATCTACTACACTGCTAGCATACGTGTCATTTGTGTGGTCTATGTAGCCAGGAGTACTAGACTGTATTCTAGTGTTTTATACAACCTTACATATCTACTACACTGCTAGCATACGTGTCATTTGTGTGGTCTATGTAGCCAGGAGTACTAGACTGTGTTCTAGTGTTTTATACAACCTTATATATCTACTACACTGCTAGCATACGTGTCATTTGTGTGGTCTATGTAGCTAGGCGCAGATATTGCCTTTTGTTTCGTAGAGGAAAAAAAAATATTTATATATATAGCTTAAAATACCTCTTGAAGTTATTTTATAAATATTGTAGTTTAGTTATTTACGATAGAATGGAAGATAGAGAGAGTTAAGGTAGCTTTTTTTTTTATAAAAAAAATCTCGCCAAAATAAACAAAATATATCTTCGGTGGATAGATTAGTGTTATGGTCTACGCAGTTTTTAAATGTTTGTCATAGGCAGTGTGAAATTTGAACACAAACTTTTTTAAATTAATGGCTTAAGTCTTATTAAAATTCTATGCTTATAGTAATTATTTAAAAACTTTTGAGATTACTATGTCTAGAACATTCAACCAAACATATCTACTGGCAAAAAATTTTTTTTTCAAATTCTTACTAAACAAGTTTATTGTTATAAAAAAAACTGTTTAAATACGGACTTAACTCACGTTGGCTTTCCATTCACACCTTAAGGGGGCCGCCTCGGTGAGCGAGAAATATCCGCGCATACGTCCAGCTCCAACAAAATATTTAATTATACGAGGGGTTATTTAAAAATATTGTTCACAGCAAAATAAAGTCGAGCTTGAGTTTCATCAACATAAAAAGTGTGAAGATGTGACATTAGCTTATTTTGACGACTTTTTAATCATATTCGCGGAGCTATGAGACTGGGATTGATGAAAAAGAAATCTATATTTAGACTTTTTTATTTAACAAATACAGTAATTTTTTTATAAGCTCACAAAAGACAATTTTAAGATATTTGAGAACTTGCAGCGAGCTCTCCTCTTTACTTTGAGATAAGAAGTACCGTAGTTTTATTTTCTATTTTTTTTTATTTACATGATGAAGGGTTGTTGAAGGTGAAGGGGCCAACGGGAGTATAAGCTTAGACAGACTTTAAAAGTAGTTCCAGAAAACGACACAGACCGTTGTATTTTAAGTCTTGTGACCTGTCAGCGATTAATACTTTCACGCTGACCGAGGTGGCCGCCTTAAGTATGTTTAACTATTCAGTTTTTTTTAAGTACCACGTCTTACTAGCCCGCTCGGGTTATACCCATATTTAATAATTACGCTAATCTATTAGAGATGAGTAAGGCTTAATTAAGAGGTCATGTATCCGCGTTTCCGTGAAAAACACTTTAGCCAAAACCACCCATAGTACACCCGACCGTGATTCGAACCCCGATGTTCCCATCATCGACAGACCCGTCTATTGTGAGACGACGTCTTAGCCCATTTGATCACCGAAACTGTTTTTTTTTTCTTGAATACCTTCAGGTGTTAAATACCTTCAGTAGTTATAATATCAAAAATCTAATGTAAGAAAATTATACACGGTAGTTATTTTAGCTAAAAATTTACGGTAGAGAAAATAAAAAAATAATTTTTGTTTTTAAAAATAATTCTACGAATTATCAGTATAATATTATCATGGCGACTTTCTCCGCCTCGTATTTATTTGCAGGTTTGATTCCGGGTCGTCACGGTTGTCCATCCTCGGGTTATTACAGGTGGCGCTTTCTCCACGAGCAGGCGACATATTCAAACAATGATACAATGAAAACAAAAGAAGGTTTGAAAGAGGGTTTTCACCTGTCATCACGTCCTCGTGGTGAGTCACGGGTCACGCCATATTTGTTTTGTTTCATTCGCGCTCTGCACGTCTTATATACTTCCCGTCCGAGTGTTTACACTAATAGGAGGAAAGGGAGGATTTAAAATGAAGTGTTCCCGCATCTGAGAAGAGGGACTGAAAAGCCGTTTAGGTTATAATAACCCTAACCCTCAAACAGCGAATCCCATTCATCATTTGACAAACGAATTAAGGCCTAATGGATGGAGTAGAGCTGAGAAAAGTTCAGAATCTTGGAAGCGTGATTGAGGAGAAAGGTGGAAATAGAGAGGATGTAAGAAGAAGAGGGCAGAAGGGAGATAATTGTTCTATAGGTGTGTAAGAGACCTGCTATGGAGAAGGGAAGTGCTCTTGAAGTGGACATTGAATGTAAGAGAGACGAGGAAAGTGGAGGGCATGGGAATGAAGTTTGGGAGGAACATGTTAGCGGTCACGAGGAGAAACAGGATTAGGAATGAAGTTATCCTGGAAAGAGTGGAATTACAAGGAGTACAGGAGATAGTAGAGGAAGCAAGGGTGAGATGGTATGAGCATGTAATGAGGATGGAAAAAGAGAGAATACCAAAGAAAATGTTGGAAATGATGTATGTAGGAAAAAGACCACAAGGGAGGCCAAGAATTAGATGGGAGGAGCAGATAATAAAAAGATCAAGTGAGATTAGAAGAATGGAATAAATAAAAGGAGGAATAGTGGTGGAAGGAAAGAAAAGATGGAGGCATTTTACTAAAATGACCATACCAACCAGCTGGATACAGTTGATGATGGTGATGATGTCTGAAAAAAATAGCAATTTCTAATGGAAACCCAATTTTCCTAGCGAATTTCCATCTTTTCTGCTGGCCCGTCACGAGTTCGACTCTAAACGTCTCGAGACACCTTTTAATTACCTGTCGGAGGTAATTACGAGGAGTTCAACTGAATCGCGTTGTCCGATTTGACCTTGAACAAGTTCTTATTCCCGCGGACTCCGGATCTTCGGTCCGTCGTCTACAGGAACTGAATACTCTCCAGTCGCCGGACGAAGGCGGGGTGGACAGATATAACAAAGTCACGTGCTCGCACCGGGGATCACACCGAGAAAAAAAGGCGTCAATCTTTTCTAATCTTGTTTGACGGTTGCGACGGATAATTTTGGGTTCAAATCCTGGATGGATGTTTTTCCCCACTTTACCTACAGGAAAACATGGCTACAATTCATCTATTTTTATTCCTTTTCCTTCCCCTTTAGTGTAAAAATGCGTACAGCCCGGGCAGGCAGTAAGACACGGTGCAATCGCTTTTTTTTATATAAGACTAAAGTTTTGTCTTTTCGACCTGTAGCAAGTTCTACCAACTTAACAAGGAGAGGACCCGCTTCGGTGGCCGCATGGTCTAAGGCGCTACTCTCACAGTAGACTAGACTGTCGATGACGGGGAGATCGAGGTTCGAATCTCGGTCGAGTGTACTGAGGGTGGTTTTCCCTAAAGGGTTCTCCACTCTCCCTTCACGTAAATGCGGGTACACTTCCTCTAAATATAACCTTCCAAATCCCTAAAAACCACTAGCGTAATTAGTACATAAGCGTATAGCCAAAACGGGTAGTAAGATGTGGTGTTTTAAAAAAACCAATGGGGACGCCTTCGTTCATCGAACAGAGAATATTTTCTATATTTTAGTCATAAGTTATTATTAAACCTTTTTTTTAACTAGTTCACAAACCCACTTAGCTCAACCTTCACACTTTAGCACAGAAGAGTGGCACTGGCGTGGCTCGTGAGCCACATGCGGTCGGAGCCATTATTCTGTGCGGCTCACGGAACTAATAATGTGGTCCGATTGTTATTTTTATAAATATCGTGGAAATACGACATTAGGGATTGTTATTTTATCAACGCCATAACATTTTACAGATGTGCAATTTATTAAATTTGTTTTATTTATTTACTTGGGGTATTTAACGTGCCCTTTCTGAACCGACTAATTATATCAGCCCAAGAGGATTTCTATAAGCGAGCGCGAAAGGACCCAGCAAGTTTTACGGGAAAGGTATTTTCACATACCTTCCAAGGTTATTTAACATGCCACAATCAACCGACGGCTTTACTTCCCCTCCGAAGGAAGTTGTGTTACGGATTTTTATCGTTCAAGAAATATCCATCGACCCTAGTAGGGTTTGAACCCTGGAACATTGGATCCTGAGATGAGCAATTTACCCCAATACCACCAAGGTCGACGATTCAATAAGTATTTAAATCTGGGTATTTTAACGAGTACTTTCTAAACATAGCTATCATACCAACATAATTTTTTATACTTAGTACCGTGTCTTACTACCCATTCAGGTTATACGCTTAAGTACTAATTACGCTAATGAGTTAGGAATTGTGAAGGTTAAATACAGAGGAAGTGGACCCGCATTTGCGTCGAGGGAGATTGGTGAACAATTTAGGGAAAACCACCCCCCAGTTAACCCGAGCGAGATTTGAACCTCAAGCTCCCCGTCCCCGGCAGTCTAAGCTCAACACGAAACTAGCGCGTTAGCTAACTAAGTCACTGAGGCGGGTATCATACCAAAACACGTCTTGTAATTGATTTCACGCGTTCGCAGACGGCTGAGCGCAGAATCTTCTCGAGTGTCGCAGCGATTTTCACGTTTAGCAGAAACGTATGTTGACCCATGATGCTTTGCAACACAAACTAGAAACAGCTGATTATCGAAATGTTTTATTTTCCAGTGGATAAACAGATCTTTAAGATTAATAATGTGGGATGTTTTCATATTATTGTGTTGCGTCGTGAAACAGATCAAATCGAAACAAGAACACACACACACGCTTTATATTTAACGAATTATTTCAAATCATTTCCCAACAGTAGACGTAGTTGTCTGCTAGTGTCTCGTTTTGTAGAAGAATGCGCACTGATTGGGTCGGTTGGTTCTTATATTTGATTGGTTCTTCCACGCAGATTTTATGTAGAAGCGCGGACAAAACTGATATTGTCTCTACTAGTGCAGAACGACTTACGCAGTCCACACTGATTTCTAGTTATTGGTTCTGAGCTCGTCACGTGATCGCGTTTCAGTTCTGCCCTTGTTTTCAACGAATGTGTGAATCCACAGTAACTTTACCTAGGGCACCACGCCTAACACTAAGAACCCAGTGCTTTGCGCCTGTATTGGATAGCAGGCCACGAGCTTGAAAACAAATAGTAAGTATCTTCATCGGCACCATCTGGGGATCGAATCAGGGTCCTCTCGACTTGTGGGTCGACCAAGCTGACCCCTCGGCCACGGTGGGGCGGACAACCCAGGGAGTGGGGGGAAGGGGTCTACAGTCCATCAAGCGTAGGAGTGTTGGTAACTGACAGCTGGGAGGAAGTTCTTTATTACAAACATTGGTTCAACGTCACTGATGTGGAAATACTTGGTTAATATGTTTTTAGTAATATTATATTATCAATAAAAAGTGTTAGTAAACTCTTCTAATAATACTTCGCCGAGTATTACTGTATATTTGGCTTTTTCGTCACTTATTGAAGAGCAAAGAATATTAATATAACTATTCCTATTTTTATTTCCTGGTTGTGGCAACACGAGATATAATAGTTCATGATTTAATAAATTATTATTATTAGCACCGCGTCTTACTACCCGTTCGGGTTGTACGCACTTACGCTAATGTGTAATGGTAGAGTGATTGTGAGATGAAATGGAGGACCTACAGTTTAACGTGGAATCCGAACCACGGTAGAGGCCTGGCATTCCACACATTCACAAGTTGTGATTAATACACGTCTTGTCAGAGGTGAAGGAAGGGTTTGGTAATCATATAAATCTGTGCCGGGACCGAGGATTGAACCCCGGACCCCCAGCACAGAAGTCTGACACCTTACCCCTAGACCGCCAGGTCACCCTTTGGTAAATTAAAAAGTATTATATTCACACAAGTGTATCTTGTTATAACCGGCCATGAAAATAAATAACTTAGAGAAAGAGCCATACAAAATATTATTTTCAAAATAAAAACGTTTTTATTTTGTAAACACAAGCGCATGACAACAGCAGAACAAAGTTTGTATGACGTCATCAAGAGCCTTCGTTTGGTCTGGTTCACCATCTTAATTTGTGAAGAGAACGCATCCTTTTAGAAGCTCTCGTTTTGAAAAGCATTTCTAAGTGAACCACAGACATCGCTTACATGAACAAACGGTTATTTTCATAATTTCGTGTTAAAATAAAAAACATAACCTAAAACAAATTGTTTGTGAAAGTTTTGATTGCTAAACAAGACAGCAGCTCAATACACGGTGTTTTGCAGACCATGTGGTTTGGCGAATGGATACATGAAAGTAGGTCCGGTTCTTTGGCTGGATGTCACCACCACTCCAGTGGTGAATGGACTGCTCCGCCGCTGAAGAAACTGACGTTACGCCCCAGCTCCCAGCTCAAGGCCACACACTCCATGGAAATGTCCAAGCAAGTGCCCCTTGGAGGGAAAGGTGGTGGTGGGGCGGGGGGGAGGGACAATAGCGACACCTGACGTGAAAACCAAGCGTAGATCCTACCCCCTTTCTATCGTGTGACCTTCACTGGTTGCAGACACAAGGGGCATTCGATAACGTGAAGGTTCGATTCACGCTACCGGGATAATTCGATAGATTCTGCGTGTACAGTCTGTTTCTATGACCCATAGACCCTCTCATACTTTCAATTTAAATATATGGGCAACTAAGCAGTATCTAGGATTCAATTTATGGCGTGTGGGGAGGAGCCTGGGGCCACGAAAATAGCCGGCTGCAGCCGAAACACAATACATTAGACTACCGCCAACTTTTCATGGAGCATAGATTACCATAGTTCATAGAAAATATTATTATAGCTTACGTCTCAATAATATCCACACCTAAGAGCACAGCCTCATCTTGTCAGGTTACCCAGCTACGGAGAGGTTAAGGTTCAAATCCTAAACGAGTGTTTTGAGGTTTTTTTTTATCTAAATGGTTTCCCACTCTCCTTTAACTCAAAGGCAGTTACGTTTTTATCTAAGCTTTACCTTTCTCATCTTTACCCCTTAGCTTAATTAATGCCTATGGTTATTAAGACACCCAAACGATAAAATCTTAATATTACGCTTAATATCTCGAAAAGATGCATTTTGATTTTAATTAAATGTGGCAAAAGGTTGGGTTTTTTTTTCGCCGTATCTCACTAACAGTTCGGGTTGGGGGCCCCTACGCGCGTTTAGTAATTACTTTGTAGGAAAATGTACCATCAGTCCCGTGGAGGGGAAACCGTTTGGGGAAAAAAAAACTCTGTACCGACTGGTATTCGAACCACTGACACAGCCAGGATTCGTTTGTGGGTGGGGTCTAGTTTCACTGACCAACTAAGCGGGGTCCATTGGTTTTCCCTGCGGGAAAATTAAAAAATTTAAATATTGCAAAATCCCAAATGCATCAAAAGAAATACAATAATATCCAAAATAATCTAAAATCTATAGAAATTGTCATAATTTTCTAATTATTATGACTATTAAGTTTTTATGAACACATTTTTATTCGTGCATACTGCTAGAATATACAAACATGCAAGTTTCAATAAAATGTATTTTTGAAATTTGATTTATAAAATTATTTTATGAGCTAGAATCTGAAAATTCAAATAAGCAACTTGCACTAATTCTTAACTCACAAAATCACTATGGAACTAATTCACTTTAGTCTTATGTTAATTTTCCTTGGCTTCATAGAAAATTCATTGAGAACTTCATCCTCCCTATGTGGAAAAATCATATCTGGCCAGAACTGGTCCATATCTGGGGCAAATCTGTCATTTCTCCACATGGGTCCGTAACTGACACCTCTGGATGTATGTACATGAAGCTCATTAAGTCTGTCTTCATTTGTAGAGTTCCTCATGTATAATTTCAACAGCTTTAGGGACGAGAAAAAGTTAGGTGGGTAGTGAAGTCTGGGGGTGAGGGGGGTTCAACCCTGAAACCCCCCCCTCCTTGGCTGCGCCAGTGATTCGAACCCTTATGTCCCCGTCATCAGCAAGCTTAATCACCTTAAAAGCAACATCACACTCATATATGGAATAGAAAGAGACGGAAGAAAATGAGCAGTTAACACTGCGAGGTCCTCTTTCTTATTTGCTGATAATAATTCCCCTCTTCTGCTGACGGGTATAAACACTCACTCTACTATTTACACCTGGACAACATTGACTTGTATTTCAAAATTTTATTTTCCTTGTTTCCCGTTCTAGTTATACATTTGCTTCCACGGATATTTTTAACCTACCTCCTGTCGGGGAGATTTCTGCCGGCCATTTTCGTGGATAAGATAAATAACCTGAGCTTTAGGCATTTATAAAACAAACACTTCAAATAAACAAATAATGTTGTAACATTGTGAGACTATTTTGAAACAATATGATGGTGATAGTGGGATTGAGAGGGATATACTATGCAGTAAATATTAACTGTCGAATGACCTTAATCCCCTCTCGGAGAGTTTGTTCCTGACACATGTGCTCTGTCCGAACTGTATTAATCCCCTCCCGGAGAGTTTGTTCCTGACACATGTGACTCTGTCCGAACTGTATCATCGTCACGTATGAACACACCGCCGTGCGAATGTCACGTCGTTTCCGGTTTCCATAGCAACGGGCGAACATATTGTGTCCAAACGTAATTTCACGATACGGTAATTAGGGGCCATCACTTCCCACAAAGGCCGGTGATAATCGGCGAGAGGTTAGCACGCCTGACTCCGGCTCTACAAGCCGTGACTTACATCGGTCAGCACGCGGGACGTTAAAATAATATAGTCTGTTTTGCAAGAGACGCTTGAGTTCGGGGTTTAAAACCCAGCCGGGTGTGCTAAGTTTATTTTTCCACGAAACAAATGCAGGGGCATTTATTATCAGTCATACCTTACTCTTCCTCGCCCTGTCAGAAATAATATGCGTATAGCCCGGTTAAGTCAGTTTGTGGTACCTTGATGAGCCAGTAGATCGAGGAATGGGGGTATCGAGTGGTGGTGTTTCAGGTTAAGTCAGTTTGTGGTACCTTGATGAACCAGTAGATCAAGGAATGGGGGTATCGAGTGGTGGTGTTTCAGGTTAAGTCAGTTTGGGGTACCTTGATGAGCCAGTAGATCCAGAGGTCTCGCTCCCAGGGCTGGTTGAACCCCAGGAAGATGTACTTCCCCTCCGTCTCCCGGGGCTCCACCCTCAGGACGAGACGACCATTGCGCGGCCCGCACTCCGTCACCGCGCCCCTGCTAAGATCCACCACCTCGGGGCTCTGCCCTGTGGACCCTACGGGGGACACACACAACAATGGGGTAACTGGCCGTACGTTGGCGATGTAAGTATAGTCAGGTCAACACAAGAAGAACCTTTTAGAGCAATGTTAGCCGAACTTTTGACTGTCGTACTACGTCTTTTGGGGCCATGGCATAGCCAACGTACTACTTTCAGCGCTTAAAAAAAAAAAGTCCGATATCTTGAAAAAAAATAATGTATTTAGCACCGCGTATTACTACCCGTTCGGGCTATACGCCTATGTACTAATTACACTAATGAGTTAGTGATTAGGAAGGATTAATTTAGAGGTAATTCACCCGCATTTACGTGGAGGAAGAGTGGAAAGTCATTTAGGAAAAAAATCACCCTCATGTCACTCGACCGGGATCGAACCCTGATCTCCCCGTCATCGGTAGTCTAGTACAACACGAGAGTAGCGCGTTAGACCAGGCGGCCACCGAGGCTAGTTGCAAAATATAAAACTGTCGTTCAAAGTTTGAACAAAGTTTTATAGGTGAGTTAAACAAAGTCAGAACAGAGGGGAAAGAAAGAATTATAAAAGTCAAAATACTATGAATGAGTCGAATCCGAATCTTATTTTTTTTATCACCGCGTCTTACTAACCGTTCAGGTTATACGCTTTTGTACTAATTACGCTAATGGTTTTAGGGATTAGGGAGGCCATTTTTAGAGAAAGTGTACTCGCATTTTCTAGGAGGTAGAGTGGAAAACCATTTAAGAAAATACATCCAACCGAGATTTGAACCTTGATCTCCCCGTTATCGATAGTCTAGTCTACTGCGAGAGTAGCGGTTTAGACCATGCGGCCATCGAAATGGGTAAATCTGAATCTTAAATTTTTCTTTCGAATCGCAAATCTAGATTCGAGATCTAGAATCTTTAAAATGTTACAATTTTAGTTAAAGTGAAAATATTTAAAATTTAAATTTAAAAAAAGTGGCAACGACAAATACTATTTTGTTCGTCGTATCTATTACGTCATAAATTACATATAGGACACTTTTTTTTAGTAAATTATTTATATGAATACAATTTTGTGCTTTTTGTGATTTTGTCACTCTCCCAATCACACTAGTCTATAATTATAGGCTAATAGTTTATTTTAACAAGTTCTGCCCGTGGTCCTTAATAATTTTGTCTTTTGAAAAGGGATCACGAATAAGAAAATTCAAGAACCTGTACCCTAGAGCATTTTTTTACAATGTGCAATACGTACACTAGGCCTATGTAATATTTTATAAAATATATTATTTTATTAAATTTCTTATTCTAAGTCACATACACTTTTTTTAATTAAATAACTTTTATAAAACTCTCTTCGGTGGCCGCATGGTCTAAGGTACTACTCTCGAAATATACTAGACTGCCGAAGAGGGGTGGCTCGGGGTTCGATCCCAGTCGGGTGTACTGAGGGTGGTTTTTCCTGAATGTTTTCCCCCCAAACTTCCACCACGCAAATACGGGTACACTTTATTTCAAATCAACCTTCCTAATTCTTAGCACATTAGCGTTACTGGTACATAGGTGTATAACTTGAACAGTAAAAATAAAACTTTTATAAAATAAATATGATAGTGCAATAATACTGCCCTAATTTTTAAGTACCTCAGTGTTTTGTTTTTTTGTGAAATTCTTTATGTTTTTTTTCCGGTTTTGTCCGGACACAAAATATTGGCCTACTTACGCTCTCCCGGTTATCCAGGGGCGTGACAACCTTGTTACGCCCTTAATATAAACACGTGGGTAGATCGGACGGGTAGTAAGCCGCGGTGCGCACCAACTAACAAACATGAAAGAGTATCTGGTGTCCTCACCCGGGTACAGGAACAGTTTGGGCCCGATGACGGCCACGGGACGCCGCCTCCACTGGGGGAACACGAGGCCCTTGAGGACGTACACGGCCCCGGAGCGAGCGTAACCGCCCAACTCGGGCAGGGGGACGGAGGGCCCCAGGTGGAACCTGATGAGGTGCTTCAGCTCGGGGTCTATCCCCAGTCTGGCTCGCCGGCTGTGCTCCGTGTAGCCTAACTTGTGGAGGAACTCGTCCTGGACTGTGAGCGGAGTGTCTCTAGGGCCGAGACGCTGACTGGCGCCGCCTCCGTACTGAGGGGCAGAAAGGTTAGACTGTGTCAAATAGGACAAGATTAGTCAAATAGGAGGACAAGATTAATCAGATAGGAGGACAAGATTAGTCAGATAGGAGGACAAGATTAGTCAGATAGGAGGACAAGATTAGTCAGATAGGAGGACAAAGATTAGTTAAATAGGAGGACAAGATTAGTCAGATAGGAGGACGGGATGTCAAATGGAGGAACAGGGTAGGCCAAATAGGAGGACATGATAAGGAGGGTGAATAATGCCAGTAGGAGGTATCAGAATATTAAATAATCTAGCCTAAGGGAACCATTCCATTCAGTCAGCTCCGGATAAGCTCAAATGTATAGATTATTTTTAATATTCACCCTTGACAGGGATTAAAACCAGAACTTTTGAGATCTAATCTTTGGCCGATGATGAACTACTGAATGTAAAGAGTCTTGAGAATAAATATGTAGTTATCAATAATCTACAGGTATATTAGCCTGCGTAGTTCAGTTGTTAGAGCAGTGTCCGTAGTATCATCAGAATATTTGATTTAATTGTAATTGGAACATTTAACGTGTACTTTATAAACACACACTATGTTAGCACATTAACATAACTTAGTTAATAATAGTAGTATTGCGCGTGAGAGTAATAGTGAGTATAAGGGTGATAGTGAGTATGAGGGTGATAGTGAGTATGAGGGTGTGAAACCAGGGGAAACACTCAAACATAACTTAAGCCTAACTAACCAAACCCTGATGACAGTTGGGATGATTGCCGTTTCGTGCAAAATACCCAAGGTACAAGCCAGGAATCGAACCCTAGGCTCGCAGTCAGGTCGCCTGATCACTACACTACGGGGCCGGTTACCCTAACTTAACTGAGCTGTGGCCAAAATTGGTAATATTTTAATATTTTATTAATGTCAGTTTATAGGTAGGCCTATTATTAATACTATCCATCAAACATTGGCGGCGGGACGGGGAAGGGAGGCATCCACCCTTCACCCTATCCGTTGAATAAACTGTCCACCCTCTACATTTGTTTCACACCCCTCTGATATCCTCGAACATGAAGCTGAATGATGACCTTTTTAATTCAAAAAGATTGTAAAGGCATCTAATTATTATTTTCAAATCCAGGCGAAGAAGATCTTATAAATATATTTTAGGAACATCCAAAATAAAATATTTCTGGGTTCGTAGGGATGGGATTATTCCAAATAGCTTCTAGAGGCAATTATCAAAATTGTCGAGGAAAGAATATTCTAAATTTATTCTAGGGGCACCCAATTTTCAAACTTGTGTTGAGGGAGTCACCGGACCCTTGTTTGGCTCTGTGGGGCGATAGCCCTGATTCCTGGATAGCTCAGTGGTTAGAGCATTGGCGTACTAAGTCAAAGGTCCCGGGTTCGATTCCACTGTGTAGGTGCTATTTTTAAATTTAAAGAATATGATATTTAGATGAAGCTCTAACCGTAATTATCAAATATAATAGAATGGCTATTTAATCTATGATGCTATTTAATCCATCATGCTATTTGTACAGTTGTCATTGTACCGAGTCTATGGTCGGTGCGTTACCTGATAGCTTGTGATCTTACTTGATCATTCTTATGTAGCTGACAGTTTACACATGTCCATCCCAGACTCTGCCTTAAAATATGAGTGAAGAATGAACCTGGGTACAGAACAACTACTAGATAGCTCAGTGGTTAGAGCATTGGCATAATAAGCCGAAGGTCCTGGGTTCGATTTCCGTGTCTAAATGAATTTAAAGAATATAATTTTTTGTTAATTGCCTCCCCTTCCCCTCCCCCTGAGTAAATAAGGTCCCACCACCACTGACATACAAAAGTGACAGTTGAAGATCACGTGACTTGACGTATAAATGTATGGAACTTATTTCAGTAACTTTTATAGCTGTCAAAGTGTCAGTTATTATCTGGATCGAACTGTGAGTCTCAGGACTGAGTTCAGCCCGTAAAGAACAAAGAGTAACTACAGTGGCCCCATGGCTTCTTTGGTGCTGACTGACAGTTCACAGCTCACAGCTGACAGTCAACATTTAGGTATATACCTAAATGTTGACTGTCAGAAGTGACAGCTGCTAAGCACATGTTTTTTGCAGATCATATGGTTCGGCGGAGGGATACATAATTTGGTCTGGTAGCTTTTCAAAGCCGTCAGCTGTCTCTCAGCACCAAAGAAGCCATAGGGCTACTATATCCTCCCCAGAGTCGAACAAAGGTTCCTCTGACGGGCGATGGACCACTCTAACTACTGAGCCACGGTACCAAGCGCCTGTAAGAGACTAAGAGCTGACCTGTACCCACACGGTGATCTCCTCCCCCAACACGAGGTCATGACAGATGTCTCTGACAGTGGCGTGAGGCGTCAGATAGACGAGGGTGCCTTATACACGACGACACCTCGTCCGTCAAGACGCGCACCCATCCACACCGGCCCTCCTCCTCCGCCTCCTTGCTGGGACGCAGACCGCGGGTCGACGCCAGACGTCGGGAGTGGCGGCGCGGGAGGCGGGCGGGGGTGGGGCTGCAGGTTTCGAGGGGGACCGCCGCTTCGTTCGGTTCGGTACCTGCCCCCGGTTTACCTTCCACCACTATTTTCACCATGACGTCACACGTCCATAAGTATAACGACTCACTTTTTTAAATCCCAAATAAAAAAACTGGGTCTGTGACCCTCGCGCGGGGCCAACCCATCTTCCCTTAACTCGTTGTGTTCTGTTTTAAGAGATAAACGTCTCTTTTTGGTCACTTATTGGGATTATTAGCTCTATCAGAACCGGTTTCACTCCTCGCAACAAGGTCAGTCAGTTTCTAATGATCCTTATCTTGCTTATAATTATGTCAACAAATAAACAATTATGACTACAAACGTAGTGTTTATATGTTAAGAAGCTTGTTTGTTGTTTATTTTCAGTTTGATTTTACAATCTATTTAATTAATTTGAACACTTTGCATACATTATTTTGTAAAAAAAAACCCAATAAATAAGCTTTTCAATGGGAATATTTTTACAAGGAGCAATATCAAAACCGTTTGGGGATAAGTACTTCCAATGACCTTAAGGATGGAATAACTGCTTGAAATAAACTTTTCCCACCAGGCCTTTTTTATGATAAAAAAAAACTGTACCGGAAATTGGTTCTACAGTGCTTCGGCTTCAATGTAACAGAAATGCGTTATAGAAGAACCGTCATAAAGGGTGCTTCACTATAGACATATTGTGTACCGGTATAAATTTACTTTCCTCCCAGTTCAACAATAAATGAGCCAAAATAGGGTTTGTATTATTCCATACGATTTTTAAAAGATTGTATGCTTACTGGGTTTCATAATATCTAACTTAGATGAAATTCGATCAAGTTTTTATGATGAGCTTGTATACAAATAAATGTATAATACTACTATTCCGACAAACGATACAATTTTAAATAAATAGGTTGGAAATGGTGTCACCAGTGCGATGAATAAACTATTTCAATTGAAGAACAAAGTTAATAACATATGAAACGTTGTCACTAAACTAAATTTAAATTAACAATAAAGTTGTAACCTTCCACTGATAATAATTGAGAGAATGAATTATCTCGATTTTGATGTATAGGCTCAATATAAAATTCACACAACCCGTAATTTAATTGGTAGGCTAAGTTATTTAGACAATAAAACGCATTTTAAAAATAAGGAAACGTCTGATTCACAAATCTACACATCGCATCCAGGATACTTCAATGTCGGTGACGTCACATTTTTAACCACATCCGAAACAAAACTTGTAACCAACTCATCAGGTTACTTTTAATTAATTTTTCCTTGAACTGAATCAAAGTTAAAAGATTTATATCTTTATTTGTTGTTAGAGTCAATAAAATCACTGTAGTCCTACACTATTTATAGTTTCAAATAACGTGACCTTGGTGTACAAAATTTAATATAATATTTTATCTTGTTGAGTAGTTAAGGACGGTTCAATAAATATACGTTGACACACAGAACATAAATACCAATAATAAATTGTCGTGGCAAAACTTAAGTGATTCTTTTTTGCATTCTTGGTAGAACCATCTATCATTCATTGTTGAGTTCGTTTGAACTGTAGCTTCTAAAGGGCTTCTTTATATTTGTATGTAACTCCTATTATAAGTAATTCAACTTTATTAAAGCTGATAAGATTGATTTCTTTTTCAAATATAGACTTATTTACAAGCATAAATAACCATTTATATTCGTTTGATAAAAAGGAATCCAGAAACTCGTCTCAATCTGTCTTTATTCACAAAAATAACAGTTCGAACATTAACTTATTTCAAATTCTCTACATGGAAAAACTCGCTGATAACATTGATAACTATTTCCTGTTTTATATATCTTATAGACACGTTGATCTCGAGTTTTAGAGCAACTGATACCAACGGTTTAACGCACAACTGACGAAGAAATTAGCCAAGGTAAAAGAGTATAATATCGTAACACTCATCGCTGCCGTAAACAAACTTGACCGCCACCGTGTCAGGATGTAACTATCGATAGTGTTTTGTTTCCCGCTCTAGGGCTCTCTAGCCACACACACACACACACACACGCATGCGCGCAAAGCTTTTGAAGGGCGAGGGGAAGTTTGGACCGGATGTCAGTCAGGTAAGCGGGAGGGGAGTTGCATATAATTTGTACCCAAGACGCAAGACGTCTAGGGTGTAGCCGAGAATATTATTTTTGCGAGGGAACGCATCGTGTTTGTTTTTGTATTGTTATATTGATGTCTGAACACAATTACACTGAAATATTGTTGTATTGTTGTATTAAAATGATGTACTATTTTATTACTAAATAACCAACACACATTTTTATCAATTAAAGACACGGTTTGGTTCCCCCAAAACGTCATTAATTTGATTACTGTTTTGTTTGATTACGGTTTGTCCCGAAAATTGAGCCGATCAAAACAATCCTAAAAGTTTGTAGCCCTACAGCAATAAAGCCAATCTAGTGTTGTCTACTCTGTTAGCGATTAAAGTGACGGGACTGATTCACTCTGGTAGCTCGTGTGGGAAGGTTGTATTTTACGATAATGTAATAAATACTTGACATAAACTTGTTTCGTTGTACTGAACATAATTTTACTATTGATTTATTTATTTATTTATGCTATAATATAGTATAATCTAACTATACATTTTAGAAGTGAAAATAGAGGACGGCACATGTTTAGTTTGTTTTTAGCATTCCACTAAAGATGTATTCGGTTTAATATATTATAAATAATTAATCAATAGGTAATCAAAATGAAGTAGAAATTAATATCCCAAACTAAACAATTGGGGAAAAAAAATGTATAAACCAATATTGATTAGTGCAGAGATTCTCAAAGTGGGGTCCCCGAGGTTCGTCCAGAGGGTCCTCTAAATCTTCTACGGAAGTCACACAAGGAGTTCCATTCCTCGCATAATTTATCGGTGATTATGAATGTACAAATATAATACATATTATATTTTCATATTTATTGTAATTCTTTTTAGATTTATTAAAAAAAATTATGTCTAAAAATGTAAAATCTAATACTTACATTTATTTTATTTTTATTTATATTGTAATTATATTTACATTAAAAAGAGATAATGATTAATTTATCCCTATAGTATACTGTAAATTTATAACTATCATTTTTTTAATCGTTTACATCAAGGGAGGGGTCCGTGAATTAGTTGTTACCGGTTAGAGGGTCCTCGTGACTAAGAAGTTTAAGAACCACAAGATTAGTGATTACTGATCACAAATATAAATTCAACGCGGACAGAAATATACAAGGTTATGTGGATGTAGTTCAAGCGATTATTTGCGTTATAAAGTATATAAAGAAATATAAGTTTCAATCAAAGCACGATAACTCCCATCCTCACAAGAACCATATAATTGAGCTTGCAATGTTGGGTCGGACAAATTCATGTACGCACTTAGACAATACATTTAGAGAGAGACAATCCATTATAAAACTTGATTAGCAAGTGAACAAGGAAGCTGATTTATTTGAGTTAAATTTACTAGTGTGTTTGTTAACGGAACTTAAGGCGATTTTCCCTTTTCATTTGATGTGGAAATGCAGAACCAATGGGAAAAACGGCTATCTTCAAGATTTTTTAAAATTTCTTTGCAATTTTCTTTCGGAAACGGTTTGTTAAAGAATAGAAGCATGTTGATTATTTTATACTTTTTATATATACACCTCCTCTATAATTTTAACAGTGATCGAATATAGATAATTTTGATATTTTTCAATAGAAAACTGCCGGCTGCATAGAAAAAAAAATGTAGTAGCTAATAAACATTGATACATTATCTTAGAAGGGGTGTTGAAAATATTAACATAAAATTTTCACTCGTTCTCGAGAAAACTGATATTTCCAAACGTATGATTTTTTCCACAAGACCTGTCCGGTAGCTAGCGCCATCTACTGTTTCCGTGATCCATCTGTTCTTGTTGGCTCGGAAGGATACCTTGGTCAGTTGTGAAGCCACGCCACGCCTTTCACTCTCCCACCTACCATCCCACAAAATAGGTTTTAGACTTGAACTCGACAGGGCCAAGGGCCTTAAGACTTTCACCGTCAAACTTATATAGACCTAAAAGTCTCCCCGTAAGTACTTAAAATAAGTGAGTTTACCAGTTACTTTTCGTGTGCATAGTGATTAGTGAAAGGTGTACTAACTATTGAAAGTGATATAATGTACTGCACGTACTTACTAATGTATAAGGTCGCCTAAATTGCATTGAAACTAAAGTATATGGCTTTGTACAATGTTTCGAAACAAACCCATAAGGGGAAGCAGGAGTGCAATTCTAAACCTTTTTAAGAGCCTTCTGTAGAAAGATTTAGAAATAGGCCTTCGTTACTTAAAATATTTATCTAAGCAGAGGGTGACAGGTGTTTGTAATGGTAGCTTTTATTTTTGTTTTTGTTTGAGACTACTTGACCAATATAAATTGCTCATTAATTAAAATTAATTGTATACCTACATAATATATGTTTTGAATATACATGGGAAATATTGGGGGGAGAGAAGTGGGGAGTGGCTGGCTTAAAATAGTTCAAGCCCCCTAAAATAAAAACCAGCAGAATACCTTAAAACACAATGGCCGTTGGTGATTCCTATTCGAGCAGGTTGCGCGTCTGTATTTCTGTCAGTTCCCACCAGAGGGCAATGGAGTCGGCCAAATAACCCACCTGTTTCCTGCAGTTCCGCTCCCGGCCTGTCCACTCATACGCCATCAAGGTGTAGAGACCAATCTAGAGGTAGCATCATCTCGATGGAAGGGTCGGTCAAGATTCAAAATAAATAATCATGTTTAAGCGCACTGACTTTCTCCCGCGTTTATCTTAAAATAAACATTTACTAAGAACTCGTAAGATTTAAGAAACGAAATAATAGGTCCATACATTGTTGTAGAAACATTACACCAACTATCATAAATGAAATAATATACACTGTTACTACTCTATGACACTAGGAATTAGGAACACTGTTACAGAAGAATTGAGAAAAGAGAAATATCTTTGTCTGCAAAAGAGCATAAGCTTATCAAATTCATTTTCAAAGACCTGAATTAAAAAGTATAATATTATATAGTTGCTTATAGCTCGGAAATTATTGGTTTTATAAAAATATATTTCAAATAAAAGATTTTTATATTTAATAGTACCATAACTTTACAATGATAAGTTATTTTGTATCTCAAATAGTTGCGGAGAAATGATGAAAATTTGAAAATTTCCCCCATGTAAAGAAAGTACCCTCAAATTCATTTTTATGAGAAAATGAGAGTTGCCATCTTGTTTATAACAATAATTAGTGTGTAGATATAAAATTCAATCAAAATCGCTAGTGCGAATTTCTAGAAAATCAATTTTTGCTCTTTTTGCCCTTCAGTAAACTACACTTAAACTTAGGGTTAGATATCTTATTCCAAAATCCCTCTGGATGGACCTTACGAGACCCCAGATACCAAGTTTTAGCCCAATAGGTAGAATAGTCCCGGCTATAGCCCGACTTACAGACAGACGGAAATACGAAAACAACTTTTTTTGTTTCAGGGGGTCATGAAACGTTGATATTTTATCGAAATCTCAAGTTAGATTTTTTTTAACGATCACAATACTTATCTCTCCAAGGTGTCGAGAGAAATTAAAAAATAAGGATGCTTGAAACAAAACAAAGCATCTCTCGGCTGCCAACCTAACAATTAAAATTGATGGCGCAACCATCACTTACACTTTTTTTTTAATAAAAAACCTCGAACAAGATTTTTTTTTTGTTTTTTGTTTTTGTTCTCGTCTCCTCTATGATTCTTGACAGGATGTCGAGCTTCGGGCAAGACAATGAAGCAGCCTTGACCTCCATTCTTACAGATCCGAACCATCTTCCATAACATTACTGCCCCCATTTTGGTTCGTATTATCCTCGTATCATAGAAATAACAGCGAGGAGAAAAAAACTAGACAAGTCTTACGTTTTATCTAAATTATATTCGATTAGAATCTGCCGAGCGCATGACCGTGTAGTTCTGGTGGCTGCCTACAGGGATAAGAGGACACTTGTAGGGTAGAAATTTGGCCCCCCTTTATTTTTACTGGTGAAAAATAACAACTGTTTTGTATTCATGCGACTTGCGAACATGTTTTATCTTTCTAAAAAAAAAGTGGTTCACATGGTCTTTTTNCACTAATGGATTAGGAACTGGGAAAGTTGAATTTTAGAAGAAGTGAACCCGCATTTGCGTGGCGGGAGAGTGGAAAACCATTTAGGAAAAACCACCCCCCAGTCCACCCGACCGAGATTCGAACCTCGATCTCCCCGTCCTCGGTGGTCTAGCTCAACACGACTGGCGCGTTAGCCAACTACGCCACTGAGGCGGGTCACATGGTCTTAAGGGCACGGCCATTTTGCGACCAGGACAAAACCCGAGTTGTATTTTAGAACAATCTTACTACCCTTTTGGGTTGTATACGCATATTTATGCCATTAGGGTAGGGATGAAGAACAAGGGTACCCGTGAGGGTTTTCTAAATGGGGTGAGGGATTGGAGTCCCGTCTTCCAGGGGTGTGGAAAACATCACCCCCTGCCCCTCACTCGAGTGAAAATTTCAGGAATTTAACCTTGTGGGAGGGAATTTTAAAGCATCTGAACATAATTATGAGCTAATTATATGAGTTTAAAGAGCCAGTCTTCATAGCAAAAGAGTTTCTGAAAAATTTACAAAAAAATAAAATTTGGTTGTAACTGAACCCATTGAAAAGAAACGGTATATATTTCACAAGTTTATTGAACAGAACAAAATAAAAAGGAAGCTGTTGAAGAAGGAATGGGGGGAAATATATGTTTTATTAATTGTTATCTGTTAACTCAGATATTAATGATTCTAAGTTGTTAGTAGCAAATTGCAGCCAAATCACAAATACATAACCTTATATTTTCATAAAAACTAACAACAACAAAATTAAATATTGCAGAGTGATAAGGTGTGCCGGAGCCCCTCTTATCAGCCATTTATGGGCACCCATGATTCAAATTTTGGGAATGTTTATTTTGTCACGGTTTTATAAAAATATAATTTTGTTGAGTTTAAAAAGCCTGCTTCCCAGCGCAATGCATTTAAATGATTTATCCCGTGGGCCGGATTGAACACACCAATGGGTCGTAGTTTGCCCATCCCTGCCTTAGACCATGTGATCACCAGAGAGGGTAGCTTAAATTTAAAGCAAAACAATGATAAAGAGAAAGATTCTCCAATGAAAGTCAACACATTCCAATAAAATAATCCCTCCTGTCAAAGGAATTAAGATGGCCGGACTCGTTATATTTTGACGGCTACGTACTTCAATATATGTGTTCCATTGTTAGTTCCCGTGAGCGTACCCGGGCCATTAAGGAAACAATGGAAACGAAAGTGAAGTTTCCTCAATCATGTTTCCGGTTGCTTAGGGCCGGTGGTTCAGGGCTCTTTCTTAGGTTTTTATAAAGCTTCTAGTACACTTGAAACCACAATACAGGTGTGCGACAAGTGGACTTCACAGATATTTGTTTTTTGTCTCGATAGTTTGTGTGTGTTTTTAAGGCTTTAATTACATCTACACATGTGTTCAAAACCCATTCTACAAGGGTGAATTCTGTCTGCCGACTTTTTCGATGTTCGTTTTAGTTGCAGGTACATTTAAAGCATATTTCACAGTCATACGTTTTGTGTGCTGACTTTTTCTATTTCCGTTATAATGACAAGTGCACTTAAAGCGAGCTTTACAGGCCCAAGTTCTCTGTCCCGAATATTTCTATGTCCGTTTTAATGACAAGTGCATTTAAAGCGAGCTTTACAGGCCCAAGTTCTCTGTCCTGAATCCTTCAATGTCCGTTATAACTACAGGAGATGGTATGGGCATGTAATGAGGATGGAAATAGAGAGGATGCCGAAGAAAATGTTGGAAATGAGGTATTTTGGAAAAAGACCGTGAGGTGGGGCAAGAAAAAGAAGGGGGGAGCAGATGACAGAAAGTGTTCAAGTGAGAGGAGAAGAAGAATAGAAGCAATTAAAGGAGGAAGAATGGTGGAAGGATAGAGGGAGATGGAGGCATTTAACTAAACTGACCCGGCCTCAGGCTGGAAACAGTTGATGATGAAGATGATGATGATGATGATGATAACTACAGGTGTATCTAAAGTGAGTTTTACAGACCTACATTCTGCATCCTGACTTTTACTTTGTCCACTTTATTTGCAGGTGCATTTATATTGCAATTCACAGGCAGCATATTTAATTCATTGTTTAAATTTTAGAATAATAACTTTGTAGACGATATAGATAATTTCTCATAACGTTTAGTATGCTTACGCTACATCCAGCATTTTAATTAACAGCCCTAACAAAATGATTAGGGGGTTTTTGAACCTGTACTTTCTGAAACAACTGATTACATCGGTGCATGTAATAAACTAATTTAACTTTAAAACAGACACAACACACAGTCCCCTTACCGTTAATTCTACACTGTGTTAGAAGAAATCCTAATTTCCCTAGTGATCAATTTTCGTCCATATTAGAAACCTAGCCTGGGAGCGTTGGCTCAGTGGTAAGACGAAATATAGACTGAGATAAGGAGTAAAACATTTCACAGCTTCGTTTAGAGAGAATAAAAATTTTAATGGCGATTTTTAAAGACTATCCTGAACAGGAATTTTCTAAAAAAAAATTTAGCACCGCCTTTGACTACCCATTCGGTCCACATGTATATATATATTAATTACGCTAGTGTGTTAAGGATGAGTAAGGTTGAATTTAGAGAAAGTGTACCCACATATTCCTGGAGGAAGAGCAGAAAACCACTCATGAAAAAACTACCCTCAATACACCCGGCCGGTATTTGAACCCCTATCTCCTCGCCATCGGTAGTTTATTATTTTGTGAGGGTGACGGTGGGGTGGAAGGGAAGGGGAGAAAAGTTCAGTGTTTTTTGAAGTTTTTATGACAAAAAATATTTTTTAACCAAAATAAATAAAATATTTCTCCAGTAGAAATATTAGAATTTAGTTTTCTTCACACGGTTATATCAACAGTTGTTGAATATCTGTCACGAGCATAGCGACATTAGATGATACACTTTTTAAACCAAGAGAAAAAGTTGTTATTAAATTCTAGGACACCCTTGACAGATATTCAACAACTGTTGATATCACTTTGTGAAGAAAATTAAACTCTGTGTTTCTAGTGGAGAAATATTTTATTTATTTCGACCAACAAAACAATTTTGTTTTAATATAAAGACTGCAAAAACAATGCCCTTAGCTCGTCTTTTTTTCCACCCCGGACCCCAAGTCTGGTGGTAGTGACTTTTTTTTCCCCCTAAATGTGTTACTGTTCTACCTCCCACGCAAATACGGGTACATTCCCTTTAAAATTCAACCTTCCTCATCCATAAGACACTAGGGTAATAAATATGTATTAGTATAACCTGAACAGGTAGCGAGAATCGATGGAAAAGCAATACAAAAAAAACCCACCCTTAACTTTCAATTAACTTGAGCCAACCAATCAGGGATGAGGGGAAGTGAGGGTGTCGGACTGAGAAAGACGCGTGGACTAAACAATGAAACAAAAAGCCTCAACTTACCAATACCCTCATGCTGGGAAGCTCTATGTCTCTTGGGGGGGAGGTCCGTCGTTCGAATACCAGGTGACGCGTTATGAACTGTCGCTTATCATCCTCCAAGAAGACTCTCGACGTATCGACAACACAACTGCCAGTCCAAGAGAGAACATGTAGATATCTTCCAGGTGAGAATATTTCTTCTCTTCATCTCCATATCCTGCTGGCAACGTCGGACCTACTGGCAACAGGGCCCCCAGGTCTCTTGATATCGCTCCTAGAGACACGATCTGGTTCAGCGGCCTCAGACAATGGTCCGCCTCCCCCTTGGACGACCTTCAAGGTGATAGGAGCATGTCCTGGGGATACGATGAGGTCACCCGAACTGAGAGGACGGGATTAACCGGTGCGGATATAGAAACACAGCCGCGAGGGATCGTATTATCCGTCAGTCATTTTTCCTCCACCGCGTCTTAGTAACTGTTTGGGTTATCTCACCTACACATTTTTTAAAATTTTTAAAAAATAAATTTGAGGCATTTAACGTGTTATTTACGAACCGCCTGATTATACCAACACACGACTTATTTACTAAGCTAATTCCAGAACAGACACAACAACCAGAACCCTAGCAGTGAACTATCACTGTGAAAGGATAAAAACCCACATTTCACTAAAAATAGTTTTCGGATCATGCCACGAATCGAACCCGGGATGCTTTACTCACTAGGCACACACGCTACCAACTGAGCTAAGGTGTCGGACGCGCATACATTAATTACTCTAATGGAATAGGGTTGAAGAAGGTTTAATTTTAGGGGAAATGTACTCGAATTTGCGTGTATGAAGATTGAGAAACAGTTTAAGAAGACTAACCACCCCTCAGTACACCCGACCGGTATTCGAACCCCGATCATCGGCAGTCCGGTCTATTGCGAGAGAGACGTTATGCAACCATTCTATCCCCGAGGCGGGTTTTGATAGTTTTAAAGCCTCGTGTTGTGTTTTTATTGTCGGTGTCGTTTCGAGCAGTGGGTGGCGGAACCCGCCTGAAATCTGTACACACCCGCACCGATGGGCGCGCGGACTAAACGTCGGGCTCGTTTTACATACTGAATTAAATTAGACACTCTTCGATGGCCGCCTGATCTAATGCACTACTCTCGCAGTAGACTAGACTGCAGATGACGGGCAGGTTGAGGTTCGAATCTCGGTCGGGTTTTTACCAGTATGGTGTTCCGGTCTCTCCTCGAAAATGCGGGTATACTTCCTCTGAATATAACCTTTCTAATCCAGAAAAACATTTGCGTAATTAGTACTTAAGAGTATAACCCAAACGGGTAGTAAGACGCGGTGCTAAAAAAATTTAAATCAGTCGAAAATGACACCGGAACATAAACCCGGGACCTTTGGCTTAGCACTACAATGCTCTACTTCAGAGCTGTCCAGAAACCATAGAGTGTTAAGGGTCACTATTCACTCTTGGTTTAAGACACAATATGTAATGGACGTGTGGATTCACCGGCTACTTAGAGCTATAATTGAATCACAGCCACCAGCTACTTAGAGCTATAATTGAATCACAGCCACCGGCTACTTAGAGCTATAATTGAATCACATCCACCGGCTACTTAGAGCTATAATTAAATCACAGTCACCAGCTACTTAGAGCTATAATTGAATCACATCCACCGGCTACTTAGAGCTATAATTAAATCACAGTCACCGGCTACTTAGAGCTATAATTGAATCACAACCACCGGCTACTTAGAGCTATAATTGAATCACAGCCACCGGCTACTTAGAGCTATAATTGAATTACAGCCATCGGATACTTAGAGCTATAATTGAATCACATCCACCGGCTACTTAGAGCTATAATTAAATCACAGTCACTGGCTACTTAGAGCTATAATTGAATCAGAGCCCCCGGCTACTTAGAGCTATAATTGAATCACAGCCACCGGCTACTTAGAGATATAATTGAATCACAGCCACCGGCTACTTAGAGCTATAATTGAATCACAG